>JADRCC010510759.1:0-16042 GCA_019843855.1 Hylomyscus alleni
ATTTGTTCTAGTTCAATGTTGACAAAATTTAAAAACAAAGTGAATTCTCACCTCTTTGAATCTTTGATTTAGTATACTATTGTAATTTCTCACTTGTTTTACTTTTTTCTTTGTCAGACTTACTTCAACTTCGTATTTATTTAGTGTCATTATAAAGTATAGGCTGAGATGAAAACCAAAAAAAAATTGTTTTTCTTTGTAAAGATACAGATTCATGCTCATCAAATACTTGAAAACACGACTTACGGGTGCCTTCCTCACCTTCAACTACTTGAAAGACCCGAGCACTGATCCACAGCTGCAAGGCAGTGCGGGCAGTGCTAGCGTGTGCCTTAATGCGCAGGGCTTTAAATGGTGCGACACCAACCTTCCTCTGTGACTCCGAACTTTACACGGTTTTCTTTGGATGTAAGGCATGCATAAAAGTGAATGACTTTAAGGTGAGTTGACAAGCGTCTGCTTTTGGTAAGTGCTTTCTTTATTGGTTTTGTCTCTAAAGATACAACTGAGGGCTGTTCTTGCACAGCCATGGGTCACTTAGTCAGGTTAGTCAGGGTCTAACACTTGACGTGTCAAGGTAAACTTTAGCTACGAGACAACTTGGTACATTTTCCCCACTGCTCTTTCAAGATGCTGCTTCCAGAAAAACATATTTCACATTAAAATAAACACCTACCTGATATGGGATGAAGGACAGAATCAAAATACATTAAATTACAACACTGAATAAGAAATCTCTATGCTTCTGGTAGGGCCATCCTGAACCCCTTGGATTATTAATGCCCTGGGCATTCTGGGAGAAAGTTTGAACCAAGAAGAAAGAAAAAGCATAATGCCGACTCATGCGGCTGATTTTGTATTGCTTTGGACCAAGACTTGGTTCTCAACCTCACACTTACCAGGATCCCCTAGAGGACTTTTTAAAACAAACCTCAACAAGAACTTAGAACAATGTTTACAACACACACACAATACAAGCACATAATAGCGGCCAATGTTGAGAACTACTCACTATGGTATCATGGACACTGTGCAGTACTAGTTTTTATTATTTATTGCAAGTGTGTACGTGTTCATATGGCATGGGAAAAATGTGTATACAAGAGTGTATGTGCATCTGTGCAGAGGCCTGAGCTGACGCTGGGGGTTTTCTTAATGGCTCTTCAGTTTATTTTCTGACTCCGGGTCTCTCGTAGACCATGGACTTGACGAACTGTGTGTGGCTAGTCTGGCTACTCAGCATGCTTTGGTAATCCCATCTCTGCCTCTTGAGTGCTGAGATTGTAGGCAACCAACACATTAGCCCAGTTTTCATGTGGGTTCTAGGAACCCGAACTCTGTCTCTCACTTGTGCAGTATGGACTTTACCTAGTGAGCACCTACCCAGGCACAAGACTAATTTTAAAATAATCACCTGTCTTGCTCATTTCTCTACTACCTCAAACCAGCTTTAAGCCTATCACATACAAGAAGAGTTTATGTAAAAAGGTCTAAACATCTATCACTATAACTATACTCTCATATCAAGCTTAAATGTGTCATTGAAGTTTTTAATATAGCTGGGTATGTCAATATACATATTCTTTTATATGCAAATAAAATTTAAGCACATTCTAAGTTAAATCTGGAATTATGAGTTATATGCTAGTATTACTTTCTTGTAGTTACATAATCTACATAGCAAAGAAAAAAAATCACTGATAATGATAACCTTTTCTTATTGTCAAGTTTCTAATGAGAAACATAAGTCCAGTGAATATGTTGTTGTATCATGCTGTATTTCTAAATGTTAAAAAGCAAAACATTTAGTAAGAGTCTTCTCTATTTTCTCAGCCACTCATTTTTTTTTTAAAAAATGGTGATGTTAATTAAGCAATAACATCCAATATATCCATCTACTTTCATGAGTATAGTAATAGATTCTTTGTCTGCCTGATGAGAAGTGCTGGTGCTAAGCACTCCGTTCTGTCTCTAGGTCACAGCCGCCACCCTCCAGAGCACCTCTAGACAAAACCCCTGCCTGCAGGACTAGGAGTAACGTTAATAAAAAAAAGGACTCCTGGTAAAAAATAAATCTTGCCTTCTGATTCTCCAAAATCTATCCTGTGACTCTGATGAGGTTAAAAGTAAACTGCTCATCTTAAAAGCCAAGCTGCTGTGTATTAGAAGAGGTTAGTTTGAGATAACAAGTAATTGGGAAGCTCCACTTGGAACCCAGGTCACTATCTTAGAGAACGGCAAATAAATCATAGAGCCAGTTTTCAGTGAACAATCAAATCAAATATGATTTACCAATACAGAAGCTCACTGACACTTGAAAGGCATTTTGATGAGCTTTAAATAAGGAGAGTATTTTGTGCCAATTTCACTTTTGGTAATTTATATAAATGCACACTGCCTTACCAGCCCAAACAACAGTTCTTTGCAAAACCAATTAGCATGGTAATTACTCAAATGAAATCAGAAATGTTTACATCTCTCTGTAAGACCTACCGATCTCTGAGACATACTAGAATAAAAGGCATAATACCAAATTCTGTCAAAGTAAGACATACTAAGCGTTGTTAGAATTACTGTTTTCCCCTTATGTTTAAAGGCTGCTTTACTTATTCAGTGTTTCCTAAAACTGGCTTGTACATGCTTGGCCCAGGGAGTGGCACTATTTGGAGGTGTGGCCTTGTTGGAGTAGGTGTGTCACGGTGGGCTTGGGATTTAAGACCCTACTCCTAGCTGCCTGGAAGCCAGCCTTCTCTTAGCGGCCTTCAGATGAAGACGTAGAACTCTCAGCTCCTCCTGCATCTTGCCTGTCTGGATGCTGCTGCCATGCTCCTGCCTTGATGATAATGGACTGAACCTCTGCCCTGTAAGCCAGCCCCAATTAAATGTTGTCCTTATTAGAGTTGTCTTGGTCATGGTGTCTGTTCACAGCAGTAAAACCCTAATTAAGGCACTGATCAAATAAAAATGGTGTAAAAAATACTTTTGCTTAATTCTTCCAAGTAATCTGTCAGTGGATATAAATAATACAAAGGGATAGATTTACTATTATATAATTTATGATATCATTGTTTTTTCAAAGTGTTGAGATGAAATTTCAGTAAAGGATTTAAGGCATAGCTGTCTTCTATGAAAGCAAGAGTGAAAGGGGAACGCACCTACCAGCTGCACTGTTGCTACCAATGTCAACTCAAAACGGGAAACCTAGCCAAGCTCTCTACACACATCACAACACAAACCAACACACACAGAAAACACAAGCTCCCCTGTGATAAGAGGAAGAACGGATGAGGAGCTAAAATAATAATAATAATCTTAGACCTAACGTAAAAATGACAAAAGAACAGCGGAGATGAACAGTAGATTCCCCTAATTCTACTCTGAATAAGTGGCAATATATGAAGAAAATAACTGTTAACCGGGGCCATCTAAAACAGCAACAAAGACAAAGACAAAGTAGAAAGCGTCTAATCTGGGAAATCAAAACATAAATTGATGAAACATACTGACAAGTAAGGTGTAAAACTGAAGATGTTCCGAGCAGAAAATTCTTGATGCAAACCTCACCATTTTTGGCTACTTCTGCTATGATGTTGGCTACTTTGGCTGTGCAGGAGGCCTGTGGCGTCAACAGATTTGCAAACAACTGAAGAATTCCACTTGCTTGTATTTTTTCACTTGTTTCTGCATCTGAAAGAAAAAAAATGGCTTCCATGAAGTTCTGTAATGCAAATGTGAACTATTTAAATGACAGTAAATGATTCAAGAGCCTTCCCTATCTACAATAAAAGCTCACTCGCGTACATTGGAGCTTTCATCTAAACTACCTTCTGCTGTAGAAGCTGCCTTTACCTCAAGATTAGATCTGCACAGTTCACCACAGTACCATTTTGTTTATCTCCAGGCACGCTGCAAAGAGAGTTTTCTTAATCTGTCACCCACAGGACAATTACTTACCTTTAGTGTTAGTTTCAATGGTATCAATTCAGGACAGGAAGTTTTTCCCTCTAACCTCTGTGAATTCTTAGAGCTATAACAGTATAATTTTATATACTTTTTACAGTTCCTTATAATGGCATAGTACCTTGAAAATAGCAATTATACTGAGTAAAACCCCTACCTCATAAAAATTTTATGTAATGAATGATAGCTAAGATTACATACTTCCATATGATGGCTGAATTTTAATATAACTCATTAGGATAGCTATTAATATAAAGATATAGGAAATAAACTCCATGATATTCAAAACTCTGCTTGATGATACAGAAATTCAAGAGTTCCTCGCTGCTTTCCCTAAAGAGCCTTAAAATAAACGCAAGCTCCTTCAGGTATCTACTACTGAACCAATAACCTGCTAAATCAAACAGCAACAAGTTATCTAGATGATGACAAATAAGGAAAAGCCAAAAAAATTACTATTTGATTATGGGCAATGAGGAGAAATGTGTATAATGAGAAAATTAAAGGGCTCATTAAAATCTTCAATTAAAACTTGACTGTCTAACACACTGACATGTTGTAGATCTTTGAACACACAAGTAACAGAGAATACTGTGAATTTCTTAAGAGACAGGCGGTGTGCATAATGAAGTAGGAAAATCAAAATCATTCATTCTTCATTCAAGTAATTCAAAAGCATACACAAACATGTCTTTCTTTAGAGTTACTTATCTGTGTGTGTGCACAAGTGCACAGGCATGCTCCTGCATTATTAGAGTATGTTTGTGGAGGTCAGAGGGGAATTTAAGGGGGTCAGTTCTCTTTCCCTGTGAGTTCCAGAGATCAAGCCTAGGTTATCAGGCTTGGAGACAAGAACCTTCATCCACCCACTGAGCCACATTGCCAGGCCCTAAAGTATTTTTCAAACTGTAGTTTCCAATCTATTTAGTAGGCTGTTGAGAGAAAACTAAGAATTATCACCTAAATAACAAAATTAAAAATGTACACATAGAGGTAAAATTTACTCTTTATGTTTTAGCTTAAATTATGTATGTATAAACATGATTATGTCCACGTACATACACAAACAAACCCCCCCTCCACACACATACGGTTTTGCTATGCCAGGAACCAAGCCCATAAATTTTCATATGCAAAGACTCTATTACTGAGCTATACCTCCAGTTCTCATAAAATATATTTTTAATCATAGGTCAAAAAAATTAGAAACTGCTATTTCATGTGTTCTTTATCTACCCAGGATTCTGAGTTAAAAGGATCATAATTTCTTCCAGTATATACTTTCATTCTGCATCTCTGACACAATTTTTAAGGTACCACCAGGAAATTGACCCTGAAAACATATGTGTACACAGACAGATGACAGACTGACAGACACGCATACACACACAAACACCCTTCCAACAAGCTAGAAGCGCTGAAGTCGGTTTACCCTGATGAAATGCTTTGTTTTCTGTCTACTGCTGCAGAGTTGAAAACAATAGGTCCACATTGCCCCACGGGTCTAACCCACCATCTGTTCATGATGGGCTGACAGCAGGAACCGGGCAGTGACAGCATCCAGCCTGGATGTGAGGCTCAGGCACGTGCCCATGAAGGCAAGCATTAACTGCACATTATCCTAGCATGGTTCACTTTACATGTAAGTTAAAGATTATTGAGTATTACATCTGAATGTCAGGAGCAGGAGGAGTAAGACATACAACAAAACACTGCGAGCCTTTCACTGTGACAGCCTCCCACACCCACATACATGGATTTTTACACAGGTTTAGAATTTAAATACTCTAGAGTTATAATTTTCTTTTGCCATAAAAATATAACAAAACAAAATATGCTATGTCACAAAAATGCCAGTGTCTAATAAACATGAAGTAGTTGTTTTTTCAGACAGGTTCTCTCTATACAGCTCTAGCTGTCTTGCAACTCATTATGTAGACCAGGCTGGCTTTGAACTTACAGAGATCTACTTGCCTCTTCCTCCGAAGTGCTGGGATATACGCTGTATGCCAATACACCCAACTAAATACAGTTTTGGTGAGCCTCGATATTTCTCCATCCTCAAAATGAACACTACCTACATGTTTTCAGGTATCTGTGAGCATCGTTGAGAATGGTTTTGAAAGGGCATTAAGAGATAGTTAAAATGGCAGTCCTTTCAGAGAACCCTTCTCAATGGGTCTTAAATAAAAGGTCAGAGATGCAAGAAAGCAAGGTGTATGCATAATCCTAAGAAAGGGAACAACATTCAAAGTACATTATACACTTGTATAAAAACCTCCTTATTTAAACAAGTACTACAGAGTGACTACACATACTACTGGAAAAGCATAAAGAACAGAACAGAGCCCCACTTAGGCAACACCACCATCAGACACAGGCTCCACTGAATGGTTAATCCGTGAGACTTGTTGTATAAACTTATGGCAGATGATTTAATGATAGCCTTATCATTATTTCCCTTTAATGATAGCCTTATCACTATTTCCCTCCCATGGGCAGCATGAGCTAAGGTAGAAGCTGCCCTTGAAACCATTGCTAGAAAAAGCAGAGGAGGGGGCTGGAGAGATGGCTCAGTGGTTAAGAGCCCCAACTGCACTTCCAGAGGTCCTGAGTTCAATTCCCAGCAACCACAACCATCTGTAATTCGATCCCATACCCTCTTCAGGTGTGTCTGAAGACAGCAACAGTGTACTCGTAAATAAAATAAATAAATCTTTAAAAGAAAAGAAAAAGCTGGGGAATGTGCTAGCTTTGCCTCTTTAAAATTATCTAATGTTCAAAGCTGCGCGGTTAACCAATGAAAGGCATGTACGCAGAAGTGAACACCTCAAGAAACTTTTTTAACAACTGCAGGGAAGCGGAGTGCGTAACTAGACTGTCGTCTCCAAGGCGAAAGCAGTTACTGAAGAAGTGGTCCCGACAAGAAGAGTGGGTTTCCTCATTCCAGTCTTACAGTTTTTGGATATAACAGCAAAGGAGCATTTTCAGATAAAGATCCATCTGCATTCTGTTAGATACCCTGGAGGGAAATAGGAAGTAAACAACGCTACCAAAATCTGCCATCTGCAGAACTCTTTACAGTCCTTAATTTAGCAATATTTATAGTGGGCCTAACAAGATTATATTCTGCGTCCCAAGTAAGTAACGTCTTAACAAGGGATCTAAAAATGAGTAAGAAATACATTGAAGGAAGTAGTATTCCACACTATTATTATGAGCCAATGATGAGTTGATATTTACTCCAGTTTCCGGGGGAAGTAAAAATATAAAGAGACACACAGAAAAATTTTTTAAAAGGTAAATCACTAAACATTGATAGTGCTATAATTTTTGGAAAAGTTAAAAAAAAAGAGAGATAAATGTTCCTATCACCTCCAGATGTAAACAAGAATGCTGGGTAAGAGGTGGTGGCTGGTTCCTCAGCCTCGGTGTGATTTAGGAGGTGACGGAGGCAAACAAGGTTGGGAATGGGGTGGGTGAGGGACGGTGGCAGTGTTGCGTAGAAGGGTGGGGACAGACACACAGGACACTGGCGGATGGCCCAGTTTGAGAGTAGAGCCGGGAGGAGGGTCCCTGACCTGTTACGCCCACGGGTGCCTCCAACCCCATCCATGTTAGTCAGTAAGGTGTGCAGCCTGGGGCACCATGGAGCTTGGGCCCTTGAAGGACCTGCTTGGCTCTGCTCCCACAGCCTATGTGTTTCAGGTAAGGGACTTTACCACTACGGCTCCCAGTGCGGCGAAGTGTTGGCTGAGCCTCAGATGTCACTGTGGTTTCACACTGACGCATGCACCGTGGCTCTGGCAGTTTCTGTTTCTCATAAGTCTGACACGCTGAGCCAAGAACGAAGTATATGCAGATTTCTACAAATTTGATTCCCAAAAGATTCTGAAGACATGAGAAGGACTGGGAAAGGAGAGTAGTTTCAAAATCTCAAGAATTTCTTGGGATTGAGTTCCATAGAAGGTTGTCGTTGACTGGTGTTTCCGAACTATGAACTGTGAATATGTGGGTGAAAGTAATTTGTCTCAATAAACCAACAATTCAGAACTAGGAAAGCTGCATATTCATCTATAGAAGAGCGAGTATCATGCTCCATGATAACCAACTCCAACTGGATCAAAAACTTTAATGTGAGACCTAAAGCCACTGAAGTGAAGGAGGGAAACACTGCACCATCCTGGCGTAGCCAAGAGCGCTCTCAGTAGGCCTCCGCTCTCTCAGAATATAAGGCCAACACTCAATGATGGGACCTGATGAAATTAAAAAGCTTTTGCAGAGAAAAGAAGACCCACTGAAATTATCAGCCTAAAGCTACACGTAAGACATCTGGTTTATATCTAAACTCTTCAAAGAACTCACAAAACTAACCTAAAACTGGAACACTCAAGTCAACGCATGGACGGAAACAAACAACAGTTCTCACAAGATGAAGTAAAAGGCACTTAGTAAAGGGTTGGGGAGGGCTCAGTAGGAAAACCCTTGCTACCCAGCACTGGGCCTGGAGTCGGGGTCTCCAGAACACCCATACAAGTCCAGTGGGGATGGGAACCAGAGTTGGTGAGCTCCAGTACTGGCGAGACCTGCCTTAGTATAAAGTGGTAAGTAGTCAAGCAAGACGCCCAGCGTCCCACTCCAGCCTCCACATGCATGCGTGTACACACGCACTCAAACCAGACAGATCATAGGCCCTGCAGAGACTGCAATCGAGTCTCTCCCAGAATCCTCACACAATAACGCTCACCATGGCACCGTTCACAGCAGCTCCATTACAGAACTGACCCGGGTGTCTAACACCAAAAGAATGGATTAAGAAAATGTAGCACATGTACACAATGTATTGTTTTCTTTTTCACTCATAAAGAACAAAGTGATGTCACTTGTAGGAAATGGATATAACTGGAGGTGCTGATATTATGTGAACTAAGCCACACTCAGAAAGACAAATACCATGTTTCTGCTCATTTGTGGTTCCTAGATTTTTATACTGATAAAGTCATGCACGGTACACAGAACAAAAGTGGTCTGGGGTGCAAAAGAAACTAGGGAGGGGGGAAGAAATAATGTAAGACAGCCACCTAAGTATTTGAAAACAACAAAATAAAATAATTTTATGTGGCCAAAGAATCACCTGGAAAAATACTGTGCGCTGGACAAGTGAGCCTTATCATTTTGAGAAGAAACAAGATCAAATCAACAGTGTAAACATGCTGTTGAGACTGTTATTACAGTAACAAATCCAGCACCATTAAACTGAACCTACTTCAGACCACTTCACTAGCTACACATGGGGGAACACGAGCAGGCCAGCAAGATGGCTCAGTGGGTGAACACAATTGCTGCCTTGCCTGAAGAACTGAATTCCGTCCACGTGGTGCAAAAGAGAATGAACTCCTAAAAGTTGTCCTCTGACCTCCACAGGTGCGCCATGGTGCATACATCTCTAAACACAAAATGAGATGTAGTTTTTACAAAGCCTGAGACAGTCTGTCTGCTGGCTCTTCTCAAAACCAGCTCATGCCTTTTCAACCTCTACCTACCATCCAGTAACACTGTGCGTGCTGTATCCCCATCACTGACACTGCATCACCTTTAAGCCTCTCTCCTTCTAATCTCCACTACCCGCCTGGACCACTTCAAACCTGCATGAGTAGTTAGTACAGGTCGTCACATTTCCTGACTTGAATGGCCCAATTTGACTGTCCTTCTGACAACCCATCACAAAGTCATGCCCAGGACCTCATTAGAAGCTATCTTCCTCTTCTTTGTGGCCTTCATCCAATCTGTCCTCAAACTGTCAGAAGTTTTACTTATTTTTTTACTTGCTTTTCAACAGTTTTAGCATGGCTTCAAAGTCCTTTTGTAACTCGATCTCTTAGACAACTCCCAGCCTCCTTGTCTTGGCCACCCTGCAGGGACCCTTCTTGCTGACCATGCAAATCTTCTGAGTTTCTGTCTGGACTAGGTTTTCCCCACTGTGATTTTCTACACCCTCTTCCCGTGGTCTGAGATGTCCTTTCCGTCTAGCTGAAGTGCACTACATTTTAAATTCATTATCCCTTCTCCCTGCTTATTCCCAAAACTAAATACGCACAATACTGTAATTGTTTTCCAGCTGTCAGACTCGGGAGTGGGAAAACATATTTTTACTAAGTCCTTATGGTGAAAATGTAAGATAAAGAGGGTATAAGCCATCATCAAAAGCTCTGTATTGAATAGGAAAGAGATGTAAGTTTAAAAACCATTTAATGTGATTCCTACCACCTTGGACGTTTATGTATGAACTACAGAGGAAAGGAAGCTTTTACAACTTCATAAACACCACAGACAATTTCCAGACGTGTGTGTGGGGTGTGTGTGTGTGTGTGTGTGTAAGTGTGCTTGCCCATAAGGGCACCAGTGGAGACCAAAGACTGACATCAGGATGTCTTCTCCAATTGCTTCAAGACCTTACTTTCTAAAATAAGGTTTACATTTATTTATTATATGTGTGCATACATTGCCATAGCACACATGTGGAGATCACAGAACAACTCTGAGGGAGTAGATTCTCTCCTATTATGTGGCTTCTGGGAACTGAACTCAGGCCATGAAGCTTAGCCGCCAACTCCTTACCCTCTGAGCTACCTTGTCACACCTTCCACCATATTTTTTGAGACAGGGTTTCTTACTGAACCTAGAACTAGCAGTGAGAGGTAGAGGCCACCTGCCTTCGCCTATTAGAGCAGGGAATACAGCAGTATGCCACAACGCTTAGCTGTTTACACGGTTTTTGGGGATCCGATCCCCGATCTCAGGTCTCGTGTTTACATAAGTACTTTACTCACTTAGCCATGTGACCAGCCACCAGGTGAGGTTTTAAGGATGGTAGGACATACTCTAAGTAGAAAAGAAGAAAGAATACATAAAAGGCTGAAGTGTATGGTTCATCATTTGACTGGACTGAGACATACCTATGAGAACAGAAAGCCCATCTCTCTGTGTATCTGGAGGACATTTCCAGGAAGAAACTGAACTGACCATGCATGGTGGTATCATCTAACAAGCTGGAGGTCTAGACAGAATAAAGGGGATGGGTGGAGCCTGCTAGCACAGTTGGTTTCTGCTTGGCTTCCACAAGGTGAGCTGCTTTCTGCCATACATTCTTGACACATGGATGTTTTATACTCTTACCATGGATCCAGACCCAAACCCCAAAACCTATGCCCTGACACCTCTACAACTGTGAGCCAAAATGCACCCTTCCTCCCTTAGGTTGTTTATGGCAGGAAGCTGTCCCAGGGAAACGAAGACTGACTAAAACACAAGCCGGAGACCCTAAGTCTGGGATAGCATCATTGTGCACCAGCTGATCTCTCCCCCAGCAGCTGGTCAGTGCTCTGCCTGTACTAAAATGCTAAAAAGCAAAAGCTGACACTGTCCAAGATAGGAAAAAAAATTAGGCAGAGTGAAATGAATAAGCTTATGAACACAATATGTATTATTGATCAAGACACAGGTAAAATGTCACTCCCTCTGTGACACAGATTCTTAAAACTGTGAGTTGAGCCCAGCTCTTCATACAGAGCTTCCTAATGTCATTAGTACTATAAGCAGCTCACCCCTTCTAGTTCAACACTCCAGAGGCAGACAAAGGCAGATTTCTGTGAGTTCAGGGTGAGCACGGTCTCTGTACTAAGTTACAGGTCAGCCAAAGCTATGCAGTAAATACCCTATCTCAAAAACAAGCAAACAACAAAAACGGTAAATTAGAGGATGGGAGAGAATGTGCCTCAGTTGGCAGAATGTTTGCCTAATGAGCATGAGATCCTGGGACTGATCCCTAACATAGCATAACCTGGGTATGGTAGCAATGAGCTTATAATCCCATCACTCTGGAAATGGAGACACAAGAACTGGAAGCTCAAGGTCATCTTTAGCCGCATAACAAGTTCTAGGCCAACCTGGGATATATGAGACCTTGTCTAAGAAAAACAAAACAAATGAAACAAATTATCTGGAGTAGAACATGGTGACACACAACCAATCTCAGCACTCTAGGGGTTGAGGCAGGAAGACAAGAGAATCTGGGGCCAGCCTGGGCTAGATAGCACAGCTCCAGGACAACACACACACACACACACACACACACACACATATGCTGGGAGGCATATTGCAAGTTCTTAATGAAAACTGCTAAGGCCAAAGGCATTATTATTCCTTATTCTCTTTCCCTCCTTTGTTTTGCTACATGGTTTCATATTATTTATCTTACCAACTCCTGTATTGTGGTATCCAATGAATGGTATATAAAAAGAACTATATTCATGCCGTTAAGTATTTTCAATTAAAGAAATGAAAAAGGCACAAAAAATAATGACTATATACTGGCATAAACTTAAATAAAATAATGTATAAATTGTTATGGGAAAGAACAATAATAATCAAATAAATGAGCTACCTTAATTGATGCCATTATTATGTAATTCTCATTGAACTCACAAAGAAATTATCTTACAGTTTAGAAATTCACTGGACAGTTTTCCCCAGCACCTAGAGCCTTCCACAGGCTATCAAGCCCATTAAGGACTCTGAAGTCAATAACAGAAGTTTCAGAGAATTACCAGTCATTAGGTCACACCAAGACTAAACTTTTTAGCTTGCATTAGACCACTCAGGTTTTAGATCATATTTTTTCAAATGCAAACATATGCACAAATATTCTTAAAGCCTTTAGAAATCACTGTAGAAGCTGCCTTGCTTTTATACTATCCTTCCCACATACACACATCACAAAGAAAAGATAATCACTCCATGACTAAGTTATTATGAGTCAAAGGAAAACATTCTGTTTGCTCCTTTAGTATAATGAAAAGATATGGAACATTCAACTACGGGAAGAGAAAATTACAAGCATCTAAAATAAATTCACCTCAAAGAACATTGTGTGCTAAAATCTAGACTCTGATCCATATGCTCCTACTTTAAAAAGTTACCCCGCCTTTGGAGCCTCATTTTGGGATTTAACGGTAAGTATTCAAAAGTAGGTCAGGATAATTCTCAGTAAAATCAATTATAGATTTTGCATATAATGTTATCACTCCAACGGCATTCTTCCTTAGCAATTATTCCAAACTATCTATTGTGCCACAAAATTCATTTTCATATTTCAATAGAAATACACATTCTATTTGTCATAGTTAATTTTTGTCAATTTTGTTTAATGGCAGTGTCCAGGTTATATAGTAAAACATTATCCTGGATGTTTTCATGATGATGTTCTTGGATAACATTAACATTTAAATCAGAGGCTTTTGAGTAAAACACATTTGTTCTCTACAATGTAGGTATGCCCATGCTATCAATGGAAGACATGAAGAGAGACAAAGACAACAACTGCCCTAGCAAGAGGGACTTTAGTTAGTTGCTTTTAAACCTGGACTGCAACATGAGCTCCCCCTTGGCTCTCCAGCTCTGGTCCACTCTGCTGAGGGAGATTGCAGCCTTCGTAACTACACACGTCAATTCCTTTTTATTGTGAATTCAATATGCTCTGGAGAGGACAACACCTTTGTCCAAGGCTTAGTTGAAGTAAGAATGCAAATGTGCCACAGATAGATTAGGAGAGCATGCTGTCACCTTTCTTTGGAAAACAATACCCTAGTGTTACAACAGAGAAAATAAGGCTATGGTAGTGCTTCCCCAACACAGAAAGTTGGCCAGAAAAAAAATTATAATATTTATACATTTACCCAAGAGCTAGAAACAGGACAAGTGACTAGGAACTACAAGAAAGAAGATTAAGAAATAAAAATGTCAATAAAAATGTTTTTAAAACCAGGTAGGACTCCTCCTGTGCCTTCTCTTGGGGCTCTTCTCCTTTTTCTGTTGTTTGTCTTGTCCAACTTTGATGTGACAGTTGGTCTTATCTTACAGTATTTTATTTTGTTGTGTTTTGTTGTTATCTTTTAGAAGTCCATTCTTTTCTAATAAGGGACAAAAGGGAGTGGATCTGGATAGGAGAGGATGAACAGAGGAACTGGAACTAGTAGAGGAGAGATTGTACTCAGATTATATTGTATGGAAAAAGAAAATGTGGTTAACACAAGGGGAAAATAAAGTAGTATTAAAAAATTAAAAAGCTCATGAACCCAAAGCATTGGTTCAACTAGTATGTGCATTGTAAATGCTATTCAGAATATAAGAGTAAAAATGAACTCATCCTGTGTTACATAGGGCAACAACGTCTAGTGTTATGTAACATGATTAAAACAAAAATTCAAAGGCTGAGGAGTACTTCCATCAGGTATTAAACATATATCAATTGTAGCATTTCTGATAACAAATTATAATTTTACATTTACCTATCAGTTTCCATATCAAATAATCAACTTTTAGCCTCTTACAGAAAGAGTATTTATTTAGCTGTATCAAAAACTGTGCTATGAAACTTGAAAATGAGGAGGGGCTATACATATATATACATATATATATACATATATATATATGTGCTTCATAAAAGCACAATATGACTGTACAAAAATGTTCTAAATCTAGTTTTAGACTATATACTCAACATTTGACCACAGCACTGTAGCACAAAATGAACTCCTCTGTACTTGAACTGTTTCCTAATATTTTAATGGGTTCACCTACATTCAGGAAGCAGGCTGCTTCTTATTCTAGACATGAATAATTGATGTGCAGCCCATGACATTCTGTATAGTATTCTCTCCCGCTGCCCTGGCAGCCTGTAATAACAGAATAAGAAAAAGGAAATAGACTTTCACTGTACCTAAGTTAGCTTTCTTAAAACTCAAGAGAATTAGACATTGCTTTTCAAGTGGCAATGAATAAGATTAAACACTATTCTACTTCACAAAAGAAATCTAACTAACGATCTTCCATATTAAATGGCCCAGCATAAATAATAGCCTAGATATTTGCACTTGACCCTTAGATTACTAAAAATATTATATTTAAAGGCATGTTTGGAGGTTCCTTGTCTCATAATGTCATGTCAGGGCCCTTTTAATCTTATTATTTATCTGTATATATATCATGGCTTCTATATCAGTGTTTTTATGGGGCTCTTTTTCTTCTGGTTGTTTTGTCCAATTCTGATGTTAGTTTTTGTTTTACTATATTTAATACTATCTCGTAGAATCCTGCTTGTTTTCCAATGAGAGAAATGGGTAGATTCAGGTGGGAGGGGAGGAGCTGGAAAAGGTAGAGGAAGGGAAAATCTTAGTCAGGATATATTATGTGAGAAAAAAAATAATCTACTATCAAAAGGGGACATATGGGATATTTATATTTCTTCGGTTATGGCTGATTTATGATGGAGTTGAGAATAAGTCACATAAGTCCGGGGATGCGGCTGAGTGGCTCCAGGGCTTGCTTGGCGTGCATAAGGCTCTGGATTCAACGTTCTGAGCTAAGCCGGACAGTGGTCTGTGACCCAGCGCCTGGCAGAAGACAGCAGGATCGGAAGGTAAAGGGTCACTCTTGGCTGCGTGGCAAGATCAAGTCCACCCCTCGATACATAAATCCTACCTCAAAACAAAGGAGGGAAAGAGAGTAAAGAATAATAATGCCTTTGGCTTTAGCAGTTTTCATTAAGATCTTACAATATGCCTCCCAGCATGCGTGTATGTGTGTGTGTGTGTGTGTGTGTGTCTTATAGTCGGTTAAAAATATGAATCTGACTGTGTGTCCATTAGATTAAGTCACCCTATGAGGGTGTGCCCCTGCAATTGTCATTTTGGATCCTTACCATTTCGAAACTATCTTTCCTTCTCTTTGACTACGTTAGGGAAAGAGCTCGCTTTCTCCTTTTACTCAAGAAAAGACCTGGGTACAACAGTGCAGCATCACTTCCCACTCCGTTTCCCTGCCTGATTTCTGGTGGCTGGGATCAGTTACATGCAATCATTCACAACTCCAAAGCTCATTTCTTTCTCTACTGCATCTTCAATGTTTCCACTATTTCCCCATTTCAACAATTTTACAGTTGGTTATAATATCTGCATTTATAACTCAAGAAAATTAAAATTGTAGTAAAACAAGGAACAAGGGAAATGGAGTGGCTTTGCTTCTG
>JADRCC010510784.1:0-10686 GCA_019843855.1 Hylomyscus alleni
GTCTTTGGTTACGGACTTGGGTGGATGGTTTTCTCGCCACTCCTCCACCGCCAGCAGACAGTCTATCTCACATGGCTGCTCAAGTGACCGACAGTTAACAACTGCTTCAGGCAACCTGACAACAGAGCCTTCCCACTTCCCCCGAGGTCCCACTCCACAGTGTTGCTTTCTGCTTAGCTCTGCTTTCTGCAGAATGGAGGCCAGGACACAATGCGAACGAGCAGGAAAAAAAAAAAAAAAAAAAAAGAACCCCCAGCTTGCTTTTAATTATTTGAGTGTGTAGGAAAGATGGGAAGGGGACATCCCTTTGGAAATATGTATACCAACTCAGACTGGTTGTAGCGCCCAGGAAGCATTGTTTCCACAAGTGCCAACAAGGGGTTATACAGCATGCGTATTTTTGGCATTTATATTATAAAACCCATGATTCCAAAATACATATGCCATGCAAGCTATTCAATACACGCTACTTTTAATGACCTTGTTTAGAGAATTTTAACCTAATTTGGCTACTTTCAGAAGATAATCACTTCATACTTCATTTATGGTTCATTGATAAGAATTCACTGTTCATTGATCGACACACTCTTCTACCAACTGTTTGTTATTTCTCCATTAATTTCGTCCTTTCTTTGGCCAACTGTCCTAAGAATCCAATACCTTCTATTGCATTCTTAAGATTAAGATCCATTTAAGCCTCATTTTTGAGGAACCCAGTCAAAATATAATACATACACACACACACACACACACACACACACACACACACACACAGCAGTAAGTTCAACAAAAAGCATTGCCTTTGATCATTTGGAAAGAGAGTATGTAGTAAATACACCAGATACCAAGGAAATGAGTCACTAGGCAGCTATGAGTTGGGCTCTGATGTGTCTGCAGATGAGAGGGAGACATATGGAAATCCATTACTATATAGAATGGGACATTTACCTACTCCACACTGTAGCACACCCACTTTGTATCTGGGGACGCAGCCTTGAACAAGAAGGTTCCTTCTTGCCTCCATGGATCCTCCCAAGCTGTGAGATCATAAGCCATGGATGACCTAACAGACCCATTGATAATGGAGATACCAGCTTCCACTCTGCCGTTGGCCCCTGCCTTCCACTTGCTGGCTACACTCTAATCAGTGGTACCTAAGTCCACTCTGTTTCAATTTTTTTTGTATAAAGATAATTATGAAAACATTTCAGGAGCAGTGTGATGGCTCAGTGGGTAAAGGTGCTTGCTGCTAAGCAAGAGGACCTGGTCCCAGGCACCCACTGGTAGGAAGAGAGAACAGAATCTCGTATGTTGCCCTCTGACCAGCATATCAGCATCCCACACTTTATGCCTATGCACACTAACAAATCAATTTAATTTTCAAAAACTAGTGATGAACCTGTTTCAAAGTTACTTTTATATCCAAGTGTAGTGGTGAATGCCTTTAATCCCAGCACTTGGGGACCGAGGTAGGTAGATCTCTGTGAGTGCAAAGCCAGCCTGGGATACATAGTAAGAGTCTGTCTCAAAAAAAAAAAAAAAGTATTTTAGCCAGGTAGTGGTGGTGCATGCCTTTAATCCCAGCACTTAGGAGGCAGAGTCAGGCGGATTTCTGAGTTTGAGGCCAGCCTGGTCTACAGAGGGAGTTCCAGGACAGCCAGGGCTACACAGAGAAACCCTGTCTCGAAAAACAAAAAAACAAACAAACAAAAAAGTTATTTTATAGGTTTAAGACAAAGAGAAAAACCTATAGTGAACTAATTCCAAAGATTTTTTTTTTGTGGTAATCACACTTATAGGGAAAAAAATTAGGTGTTTCTTTATTTTACTGTATAAAACAATGGATTTTATTATGACATTTTCATAATATTATATAATCCTGTCATTATCAACACCAAACTTCTTTCTTATGCCCCCTCCCCTCCTGCTGATCACTTTTCTCTTTCCAAATACCACCCCCCCACACACACACTTTGTATTTCCATGTGTTTTTAAATCTAACATCCATACTTGAGAGAAAATGTGCAATGTTGGTTAGTCCGAATGTGACTCACATCACTTACCATGAGAGGGTCCAGTGTCATCTTTGGACTCTATGTGGGGTCTGCATCTTGGTTACTACGCATAATGCTAGGATGGACATGGGGACGCAGGTGTCCTCATGGTGTGTGACTTAGATCTCTCCATGTTATATCTGCAGGAGTGGCATAACTAGGTCATAGATAGTTTCACTTTTAGTTTTGAGGACTCTCCATGTTTACATCCATAGTGTCTGCACTACTTTGCATCCCCAGGAAGGTTACTCTTTAACTCTGGTAAATGTTTGGTTAAAGGTCACTAGAGTGTTAACTCAGCTCACAGTCAACTAGTGGGTAGGTCACCAGCTTCCTTGATCAAGCCTTAATCCCTTAAAAGCATATCAGACAACCATTGCTTAAATGTTTTCTTGGGAATAGTAGTTTCTTTCTAGAAAGAGGCTACGAATCATTTAGCACACCAAGGCTTCCATCTCAGTGGAGATAGGGGACAATTTTCTCAGAATAATTATGAGAGGCCAAATCTTTTGGGTTCAGACTCCATCTTAGAGAACCTGACCTAAGGCTGAACTCAAGTTAACTAACGGGCCAGTACTTAGCACCAATTTCCTGGTTATTCCCCAACAAATCTGTGCCCCCAGGTTACAAGCCCGCTCCTGAAACTTCACATCCTAACTACCAATTAGGAGGAAAGCAGAAGTTAAGATTATGGTTTGTGCCCCCCACCCCCACCCCCCGGCACCAACCAATTATGTTAAAGGCTATAACAGCCCCCCAATCAGTTGTGTACCGGGCTAGACACCCCCTTTTTGCCACTATAAATGTTTGCTTAAAACTAGGCTCAGGGCTCCACCTTCCTGCTGTGTCAGGGTTGGTCTGGAACCCAAGCTCGAGCTTGAATAAAGAGACCCTAATGTGACTGCACCAGTTTGGCTCCTTGGTGTTCTTTTGGGGGTTCACAAATGTTTCCTGGCACAGTTACAATGGGGAAACAAATGTTTGCATCATTGAAATAGATGTCACAAGAAATACTTGTCCAATCCAAAGAGCTGGATTCTTTCTCTCTCATGTTCTAGTTCTTAAAATACTGTTTTAAAGTTGGTGAGATGGTCCAGTGGGTAAAAGCACTTGCCACACAAAACTGACAACCTGAGTTTGGTGCCTGGATCTCACAGTGGAGGGCAAGAATGGACTCCTGCAGGTTGTCATGTGACCTCCTCCGCTGTGCCACACAACAACAATAGTAGTAGTCAAAGCAAAGCAAAGTTTTACAATTTTAAATACCTTTTGCTGATAAACATGAGGGTGCCTTATTTGCAGTAAGAGAAAACACACCTGTGAGCCATCCTGTTTGTACGCTGAAGGGAACGCAAAGGTGGGGGCTCGCTCTCAAACGTGTCCTCTTTGTACCCCAAGAATGCCTTTTGAACTTGCTCTCCTTTACTTTGGAGGTTTTAAAGTGCCTGGCTGCCTGATGTCATGTTATTTGTCTGTCAAATGGTTTCCAGGAAACATACCCGAGATCTTATTATAGAAGCCAATATTTAAAGACAAGGAAGTTCATGGCAGTTCTGTGCATAATCCCTGACAATCAGAAATAACTCAGATGTTCACCCTCAGAAGAGTGACTGGTACAGAGAGAACTGTGAAACAGTCATACAAAGGAAGGTTAACTCGCGATCTTCAAAAGATGGGACTTCAGATACACAAACCAGAAGGACTCACAGTCAGGCTGAGAACAAAAGAAGCTGTACCCAGGCCAAGAGATGCTGCTCAAGTCAATTTACATGAAGTCAAAGAGCAGACAAAAAAAAATCAGTGGTGAGAGGGTTAATAATGGCGATTGCAGGGCTCTCGGGAGATCACTTAGCAGGCAAGAGTCTTCTGCTCTTCCAGGCAACCTGGGTTCAACTGCCAGAATCTATGTGGTGACTCCTTACTCCAGTTCCAGAGGACAGAGTGCGCTCTTCTGTCCTCTGTGGGTACTGCATGCATTTGGCACACATCTTTTACATGCAGGCAAAACATCCATACACATAAAGTAAAATTTTATTGGATTAAAAAAAGAATAGAGGTTGCCTCTGGGTAATGGAAGGGCAGGATGATATCTTCTGGATGTGAAAACATTCGTGTTTGTTTATAACTTTAACAAAGCTTAATTATTGTGGCACGATCATATCAAGCCATTCATGATCTCATCTACTTAACATTTTTTTATGTGCAGTGAGAGTATTTAAGCTCTTCTCTCTGACAAGCTTCAAGCAAACAGAGCAGTTATTAACTACAGTCACCACACTTCTCAGCAACTCCCCAGAACGTTCTACTCCTGTCAGTCACTTAGACCAGCATCTCCCCAACCCTTTACCCATCTACAGCCCCTGAAAATCGAAGCAAAGAAGAATTTTTCCCTTTGCGGTTTTGGATTCCACATACAAACGAGACCATACCACATTTTTGTTTAGAGTGTAACTTCTTTAATTTAGCATATTATTCTCCAGACTTAACCTTATTGTTGTTTAAATAAATTTTTTCAAAGTTGGGTAGTATTACAACACACACGCGAGCGCGCACACACACACCACATTGTATTTGTTTATTTGTTGGCAGGCATGTGTCTACTCTTATGAATAGTGAGATTACAAGTTTCACTTTCTGAAAAGTTATTTCTCCGCTCATGAAATAAGCCAATTCAAGCCAGATTCAAATGTAATAAACACAGGGTCATTGGGAAACTGCTCTCAGGCAAGTTCACTGGCCCTAGTGAAAGAGTCCAGGGAAGTCACCATGGGAAGGGAGAGAGAAGGGAGGGGGAAGAGAAAGAGAGAGAAAGAGTGTGTGCATAGAGAGAGAGAAAGGGGAAGAATGAAGAGCAAGAGGCAAAAATGTGTGGATACTGAAGAGCCTCTGGAGGAAGGGCAGCCCTGTTCCTGGCCTGGAAAGTTCAGGGTTGTGGGTGGGATATGGCGGGCACTGAGGGATGCTGGGAGAATCTGGAGGAAAGGTCAGCTTTGGTATCTAAGCTATGCACCTCACTCCCTTGTCCCAGGGTCTGAAACCAAACTTTCTCAAACAATGACTCCATCTCCTGAGGAGATCTACCCAGAAACAGAATTGCTAGATCAGAAGAAAGTCTATTTTCTTTCTTTCTTTCTTATCCTTTGAGGAACTTCCAATCTGCTTTGCACAATGGCTGTGCTAATAATTTACATACCCACTAGCAACATGTAAGATCTTCTTTTCTCCATATCCTTGTGAACAGCCATCACCTATCTTTTTGATAGACATTCCAATAGGTGTGAGGGGATGTCTCACTACGGTTTCAATTTGTATCTATTCAATAATTGTAACTTTGATTTTTCAAATGCTATTTTTGATGATGGTTCTTAAATGCTTTAATCTTCCTTGTAGCCTACCACCCAGCAGAGGTAGTGGAAAAGGAAGGATATGGGTGGGGGGGAGGGGACCTGTTTAGAAATGGTTCTTTGGAGCAATTCCCTTCTGTATAGTCTGGAAATCAGCAGGTCAGTTCACACATTAGCAGGCAGCTGCAGCTCCATCCACTTGCAAACACTTCACAGATACACCAGCAGTCCAGTTCAGTAGAGTCAGGTTAGCAACAACCGTGACATGATCTAGCAGAGACAGCCAGGCCTCAGCCTTAGCTCGAGTCAGCAGACGGGACCAGCAGGAACACCAGGAGAAGTTCTCAGCGGTGCCTCTCAGGGAAGCAAAGGTCAGAGAAGATTCAAGACCCACGAGTGCTGCACAGCTAGCTGTCCCAGCAAGCCAAGCTCTGTCTCCATCACTGTCCATCAAGTCCTATTTATACCCTCCAAATATCAGGCATTCTCCATATGCCTTGCCTCAGGACATGCATCCAATCAGCCCGAGTCCAAGGAAGCAGCAACAAAGTGCAGCACGCCACCAGAAGTTTACTGGTGCGTTTTTCTCTATGTCATCCCGACAAATGCACCTTAGCTACACAGTGTAAGGCGAACCAATACATGTGTGTCATTAGCAAAGAATCCTTCATCACGTGTCCTTTCATGTGCCTGCTTTAGCAGAACCTCTTCTCTCCTGTGTCTGCTTCAGTGAAACATTCCTTCATGTGTCTGCCTTAGCCTTGCATACCTGTGTCCACTTTAATAAAATATTCCTTCACCTGTTTGCCCCAGCAAGACACCATCCAACCAACTTTCCCAAGAACCCTTAAGTTTCCACTTCAAATAATCATGGATGTTGAATGACTTTATTTATTTCTGTTGGCCATTTGCTCATCTTCGTCTTAAAATGTCTGTGTATATGCTTCACCCATTAACATATTTCTTACTATCAAATTAAGTTCCTTTATTTATTTATTTTTCTATTTCTGTGAAAGAGAATTGATTTTGATAGAGATTTCACCCAAGCTATCGGTTGTTTTAGGTTTACAAACTCCTCAACAAGATGAATGCTTCCACTTTATAAGCACAAGGACAGAGCTTCACTTACCTGCATTTCTTTCATTAATCATTTATATTCTTTTACTTTTTAAAATTGTGCTTCTCGCTGAAATTGAATTACATCAATCTCCCCCAATTCTTTCTTCTCTCCAGCCCTTCCAGTGACTTTCCCTCTAACCATCCCCCTCAACTCTGATAGCCTCTTTTTCTTCCGGTATCACTGTAACATGCATAGGTGTGTGTGCACAAATATATATAAATACAAGCTGTTTAGTCCATTTTTACTGTTTGTGTGTACCTGGTTTCCAGGCTGACCATTCTGCATTGGGCAACCAATAGCAGGGCTCATCCTTGGGAGAACTAATTCTTCTTCTCTCAGAAGTTGTTACTTGCCTATAGTTCTTTGTCTAGAAGCAGGACCCCATAACATTTTACTCTTCTGTGTTAGTGTCTACTGATATTGCCGTAGGTAATGTAAGTCTGGTCTTACCTATGTAGTTAATTCGAGGAAAGACTTTCACAGCAGATTTCCCAGTCCTCTGGCTCTTACAATATTTCTACAACCCCCCTCTTCCTCAATGTTCCCTAAGCTTTGAAGCCTTTAAGAGATTGTTATAGATATCCCTAGGACTGAACATTCTATAATCAGTATTTTTGATTAGTTATAACTGCATGTCTGTCTTCTCGATTTCCTTTTTGGAGGTTCACTGTCAATATGTAATATAAGAAAGCCAGTGTTTTTGTATATTGATTTTAATGAATGTATGCATAAGTTCCAAAAGCTTTTTGTGAAACTTTCAGAGGATGAAAAGATGATAGATCATGCATACATACATACATACATACATACATACATACATCTGTGTATAAATATATTGTATACATATATATGCAACAGAAAGCATTATTTCTGCTTTGGAAACTTTAAACTATATGTCATTTATGTGGAACTAAACACAGAACAAATCAATACTTTTTATATGTCAAGAAACGAAAGGGAACTCCATATCTATATCTGTTTATGAACAGCTTTAAGAGTGTGTGTATAATCAGTTGACTGTTGAGTTTCCTTGACAGAGTGTAGAATTTTAGTTCTTCCCCCAACCCCGTACTCCCAGAAACAAGACTCAAAATATATATACAAGTACCTTGGCCATATAGCTAGGCCCTTTTTGACTAGAATCATAACCAGAATAACCTATTTATCTTAATCTACCTTCTGCCTTATGCCTGGTTACCTGTACTCAGGTACCAAGCATCTGTTTCATTATATCTTTCTAGGTGAATCCCCCATTCCTGGCCCTATCCCAGAATTCCTTCTGTCTTCTAGATGTCCCACCTCCCATTTCCTACCTAAGCCATAGGCTATAGGCTTTTAGATTGAGAGGTGATGCATCCACATAACACACATCTGGCTCCCTTTACATGTGCAGTAACTGATCCTTAGGGAAATGTCCTAACCTCCCTGGCTTACATGGACAATAAAGAGGGTGACTCAACCCCACGCTGCCTGTCACCTGTGTCCTTCACTGATGTGTGCCAGAATCTTTTCCCCAGTCTTCACAGAAAGTAAGTGTCCATAAGCACACGTGACTATGGCCCACCCCAGACCTGCTTGTTGAGTCCCTGTCCTTCAGCCCGAGACCATAACTGTTACCTGTCACAGCTCCAGTCTTCAGAACCAAGGAAAGGAGATTCCCAAGGGATTTCCTTTGCCATCCAGATGCTTCTGAAGTCAGAAGGAGCAGAGTTTAAAGACGAGAGCTCCATTGAGCTCAGACCTATTTGCATAGGATTAGAAGGGAGGAAGTACCACATTTCCACATAAACAGGGCAAACTAAAATGCAAATTTCACTTTCAGAGCAGGATGGCAGGTGTGAGAAATGGAATCTACACTTCAGGACCAAGTGTTCTGAAATGGAAAATTCAATTGACAACTCAAATATCACTTTCTCACCTGTGACAGAAGCAGCTTCAGGCTGAAGTCTCACTGACTCTCCACAATCTACTGGAGAGAGAGAGAAAAAAGTTCTTCCCAGCCAGGAACTAACTTGGTACCCACACTCAAGACCAGGCAAAGTTCAGAGTCAGAGCCGGATCTGTGACCTCTACCAGCTCAGCTGGAATCAGGCTGTTTCTTACCATTCCTGAACACAGCCAGAAACAATTGCACCAAGAAAGCTGGAATGAGCACCTCCCCACACACACCCCCATTTCACAGATAGAACGAGAACCTGCTGTTCCTTTGTCAATCTGGATTTCTCCTACCCCTTTGCCTCTCGTGAGGAATCACCGAGATAGCCAGTCATGGCCTCTCTCTACCGCCTGACAGTGTCCAAAATAGAACAAAGCTAGCCAGTCTTTAACCCTTCTAGTCCAAGCCCTCACTCAGTCCAAGCAAAAAATCCTCCAATTTCTTTCTCATACTCTGAAATTAACACATCCCAAGATCCCCCAGGTTGTGTCTCCCCCTTCACTATAAAGAGTATTTTTTTTTAATCAATCTTTCAACTACTAGAGTGTTCTTGAAGGCCTTTGCTTAAAGAGTGATGTGCCCGGCCACCTGCCATCCTATCGCTAGGTCACTGAGATGCCTGTTAAATTTAGAAAATGAGATGAACCACATGAGCATAAGCTCTTTTTCTCCCCTTAACCACTGAGAATGCTATGTAATGCCACGCAAAACGAGGTCAGAATGCCAGTGAAAAAGGCAAGAGCCTTTGTCTACAATTAGAAGTATTTCACTTTCTAAGGATTTTTATTTTATTTTCAACTATGTTATGGCTGTAAAACTATATGGAGTATGTGTGCACCTGTTGGGATCCTCAAGAGGGAGCTGGCTCCTCTGGAACTGGAGTTACAGGTGGCTGTGGGCCAGAAATGGTAGCACTGAGTCAGCTGGAATGACCACACCCCTTTTTCACGGTTAGAATAGGAACCTGCTGCTCTTTTGTCCGTCTGGGTCTCTTCTTGTTGCTTTGCCTCTGGGTAGAAATTATCAAAATGTCTAATCTTGGTCTTGTCCCTATCTCCCGACAGTATCTAAAACAGAACAAAGCTAGCCAGCCTTTAGCCCTCCCAGAAAGCCATCACTCAGTCCAAGCAAAAGTCCTGCAGTTTCTTTCTCACACTCTCTAATTAACACACCTGAGTGTATGTCTCCTCCTTCACTATAAGGAGCTATTTGGTTTTGCTTATTTTTTTTTTCTTTCTTTTTGAAATCAGTCTTTCAACTACTGGAGGGTTCTGGGAATCAAACTTCTGGGAACTGCTGTTGTGGGTTCTGGGAATCGAACAGGTCCTCTAAATTAAGAGCAGAATGTGCTCTTAATTGTTGAGCAGTCAAGTCATCCCCTCATGAGCACCTCCTTAAAGCAAGGCTTATTTCCAGCTTCTATACCATTGAAAGCTTCGTGTGTTTTGTTTCCTGTAATGAACATATTAAAAAATAAACAAAAGCTTCTTTAAAAAAAAAAAAGATGAAGATGAAGAGAACTGATGAAGAGGGCTCATATCCAGATACCAGACTCTAAAGAGGAGCAGGCAGAAAGTCTGACCCAATACTGGTAAGGAAGGCTAGGCTGCCCACTGTTCCAGGCAGGGTTGCAGTGAGGAGGCAGGCAGACCGAATTCTTGCATGTGTTCTCCTGCACAAGACAGAAAACAAATACACGGGATAGGAATAAGCAAGAAAGAACAAAGACTAGAGAGTGGTGTGGGAGGGACTCACTGAGAACATTCTAAAGAGCTGTATCAATCAAAGGAAAATGAACTATATCATTGGGTCTGTGAATTATATGTGATGGCCACAGGATTCCATATGTTGATGAATTCTTATAAAGGCACCATAAAATTCTTATGAAAGCTTACAATTTAGCTAGCATTTGGAACTATCTACTGATGGGATCTTATATGGTATCATTAGCCGGGAATCCAAGCTATGTCATATTTTTTTTTCGCGACAGGGTTTCTCTGTATAGCCTTGGCTGTCCTGGAACTCACTCTGTAGACCAGGCTGGCCTTGAACTCAGAGATCCACCTACCTCTGCCTCCCAAGTGCTGTGATTAAAGGTGTGCACCACTACTGCTATGTCATCTTTTTACCGAAGTTCAAAACATAGGTGCTGCCTCCCTCCTAGAGGAAATGTAGGAGATTCCTCAAGAAAACTGACTTCTGAACTGCCAACATTTCTAGAACATATTATTT
>JADRCC010510870.1:0-11653 GCA_019843855.1 Hylomyscus alleni
CTTACAACAGTCTGTGGACTCTAACTCATGGTTGACCCAATGCCCTCTTCCGGTCCAAATGGGCGCCCTCACATACATAGAATACACATACACAGGCAAACACACAGATACATAAGCAAAAAAAAAAAAATAAGTGAGCAAAAGTAAAATTAAGTCTTAAAAACAAGAGACGTATGCATTAACTTAGTGCTGTTTAGTAATGAGCTCTTTGAGGCGCGAAATCACAATCCCCAGATGTGATGCAGAAGCTGCATGAAGGTTGGGAATACTGAAAGCACATTAAAAGCTGGAAGGCCGCTGCCCGTCTGCGCCATGCTCTGCCCTCTCAGATCACTTCCTTATTCATTTTAACTTATTTTGTATATTCAGTGAGTGAGCTGATTTGAACAGAACGTTATTTTAAATTAAATTTATTTATTTGTCAGAGAGTAAAAGTATGTTGGATATTTGGTTATATTGTTCTTTTAACATCAAAGTGTGGACCTCCCAAAAGACTGCATTCCAACATACACAGCAACTTCACCATTACATAAGTGTGAAAGTAGCAGGTTAAAGAGATGCTGTTTTCTGAACTTTTATTGCTCCATTTGCGTTGCCCCCAATTTTCATTTCCAGCTGATGCACCAGAATTCCTGAATTCTGGGACATATCAAAGCTCAGGATAATAATTTCCATTTTCAATTCTTCTTTCTTGATATACAAAAGAAGCCTTATAGAGGCAGAAAAGGAGGAAGATGGCGTTGCATTTTATCTTAAATTTTTTTGTATACATACACTTGTTGTGCCCGAGAAAACATAGATTATATAATAAAGAAAATAAACAAAACTTGTTTTTGCAAAGTCAAGAAAATTGTTGAAGTAATTTATGATTTGAAACTCTGCATTGTAAATATACATCACATTCATGAAGGACCTAGAAATTATTGACTATATATTGACTTGGTGTAAAACATACAAGCTGTCATAATATTATGTGAACTAGAGTTTGTGGAGTGCAGTAGGTATGAAGACATTCAGCCTAACTGAAATGTAAATTTTTAGAAGAAATTATATATTTAACACGGCTTCAGCTAGAATACAATGACAGGTGTAAAATCAAATTTCCTAACTCACTTAACATTACTACTTCTTTTATTCTTTTTCTCAAATCTTTTTACTAATCATTTCATTCATTTACATCTTAAATGCAATCTCCCTTCCCGTTAGCCCTCCACAACCCCCCATCCGATCAGTCCTTTCCCCAATCTCCTTTGCCTCTGCGATGGTGCTTCCCCACCAACCCACTCACTCCTGCCCCACCGCTCCAGCATCCCCCTACATTGATTGAGGTATCAAACCTCCACAGGACCACGAGCCTCCCCTCCCATTGTTGCTAGACAAGGCCATCCTGTGCTACATATGTATCTGGACCCATGGATTCCCTCGCTGTACACTCCTTGGTTGGTGGTCTAGTCGCTGGGAGCACTGTGTGGTCGGACCAGCCAACATTGTTCTTCCAATGGGGTTGCAACCCACCTCGACTCCCCCAGTGCTTCTGAGAGCTCCCCCACCTGGATGGTTGGCTGCAGGCATTCACATCCGAACTGATCAGGTGCTCGCAGAAACTCCTAGGGAACAGCCACAACAGGTTCCTGAATCCCCAGGTGAGGCAGACCCCAGTTGGTCCTTCCTTCAGTCTCTGTTCCACCTTTTGTCCTTGTCTTTCCTTTGGACTTGAGCATGGGTCCCAGATGCCAGGGAAGGGAGAAGCTTCCAGGAACCAGAACTTTGGCGGAAATGCGCAGTGAAGGGGAGATAGAATTTATAGAGACCACCTCCTGCAGATAGGCACAGCCCACAGTCGAGGGATGGGGCCATCCAGCCATCTCAAAGTATTTACTACTTGCTTCTTTAGAGACCCTATAACAGACACTGTCACATTTTTAAATATCAGGGTTAACAGGTCAATAAATGAATTTGTAGAAACACAAGCCCCTGACACTGCCTATTTGAATTTCTAACTTTATAACCATACCATTTCCCTCTTTAAATATTTGCTTATGATTAACTATCAGAATGAAAACTTATACCTGTTGATGTAACATCTCTTTTTTCTCTTCTATGCACATTTACTATGTTGCTTTATATTTTATGAACAATTAAAGAAATTATGTTATGCCAGCCTGGTCTACAGAGTGAGTCCAGGACAGTCAGGGAATACAGAAAAACCCTGTCTTGAAAAACAAACAAACAAACAAAAAAACCCCAAAAAACAAAAGAAATTATGTTATAAGTCATTAGCACCTTTCCAGAGATGGTAAAGATTGTAGTTCTTCAAAATATTTCAATAAAATGAATGAAAAGGCATTTTATAAATCCTATCAGCATTAGATTTTCCTATGCTTTTGTATCAGTAATATTTTTCTACACTTGACATATAAATTCACAGGATATAATGTATGTACATCTTAAGAACCATTATTTAAATGTTTAATATTTATTTGTCTTATTTTGTGTGCATGAGTGCTTTGCCTGTGTTGCATGTATATATAGCACATGCATACCTGGTTTATTTGAAGGTTGCAAAAGGGTGTTAGATACCCTGGAACTGAGGTTATGTATAGTTGTGAGTAACCCTATAGGCTTAGAAAACAAGCAAGTCCTCAAGAAGAGCAAACACACCTACCACTGAGCCCTGTGTATAGCTCCAACGCTCCTAAGCACTGAGCCCTGTGTATAGATCCAATGCTCCCAACCACTGAGCCCTGTGTAAAGCTCCAACGCTCCTAAGCACTGAGCCCTGTGTATAGATCCAATGCTCCCAACCACTGAGCCCTGTGTATAGCTCCAAGAATTATTTTTTATATGAATACCAGCCACAAATTCACGCCCAGTTGGAATTAGATTTGTTTTTTTGTTATTATTGTTGCTTTGTTTTTGACTTTTGTTTTTTTCTCTTTTGTCTTTTTTTTTTTTTCGGTCCCAATGTATATTTATAACTTAAGGGTACAATTGCATGGCTAACAAACCAGTTTTTAAACAAAAGTTGTGGCTACCATTGGCATGTCTTCCACTCTGGGCTTTAACTAGTTCACAAATATTAGCCATTAAGAGGACTGCTGTGTTTTACCAAGAAGTGATTACTTTTAAAATAAGGGGGAAAATCAATATGAGACAACAAACTTATCTAAGTACCACTAAGGAAATGAAACTAATTCTTCTTAAATGTATCAGATAGGTCTAATATTCTAGTCATTATTTTTTTAATTCTTGAGAGGAACATTGTACTAGGAACACAAAGCAAAGAGTAAAAATACATAAACCCTAAATCACAAAATATAGGAAAAAATTACAAAATATTTATTTTCCACAAATCACATTATTTTTTCATGCTCACACTGCTATCTTTTTGGAAAGAGTGGTGCCCCTTTATTTGATCATTTATTCAGCATCAAAGTGGCTGTGAGGAATTACCATTGCCAACAGGGAATAAACATATATATCCATACACAGCAATGATATTTGCCAACATCACTAACCATGCCTGAGTGTAAAGATAATGTTGTATCTGCTACCCACTCTACAAATGCACTTGCAGAAAGAGAAAGCAAAATGAACTCTTTCATCGTACACTGTGAATGAATTTTTATTGATTTTTGAAGATACTGAAGATATTTTATATTATCATAATCAATTTTATTTACATACTGACTTCAAATTCCATTTTCTTTGCAGCTCATATTAATGATAATAAAAAGATTATTATAAAACCTACTATATGTATATATAACCTGATATGGCCTTATGTGATTTTAGGATGGTTACTAGTAGTTTATATTTATCCAGAGTTTATTGCTTCCCAAGTACAATATTAAGTTCATAAATCCACTATCTCATTTGAATAAATACTTTTTCTGACTGTAGGTATGAGCATAACAAAAAATTAAAAATTGTTCAAAATCATATGTAATTATCCTGCAGATTCATGATATAAGTCCATTATATTTATTCTCAAAATATGGGGCTTTAAGTAATAATATATCATATATATTTCATTCATATAAATCTCATATATAATGCATATAAATCATATATATAATCAGGATCAATATGTATTTTCTGATGCTTTTGCTTTCTAAACTTTGACAAGGCTTATCATCCAAACTGCAAATACATATACTACATTGTTTTGCTGTTTTTATATGTATCTGACATGAGCTCTTATACTTACTTAGAATTTAAATTTGAGATCACTATATGACTGGGCTGTTACAGCTCTTACATTAGACTAAGTCACTAAGGACACTGTACTGAGCTTGATCTTTGATACTTAAGTTTCTGGCTTCCTTGAGTTGACTCAGTGCAGAGAAAACCTTAAAGAAATCACTTAAATGATTGCATTAGTTACATTTCTCTAGGGGAATAGAACTGATAGAATGCACATGTATTATAGGGGGTTTATATACTTTATACATTATTTTCTGGGTAGTCCAAACTGACAATATCACAGAGAAGAAACAATGAATCTAGTAGCTGTTCATTCCTTTAGGCTGGATTCCTTAGCAGTCCTCGTCTTACAATGCCAGTCAGATCTGAAAGTTAATGAAATCTTTTTCTGATTCCAGTGAAGGAATGAGTCTGCAACATAGTAGATGAACTTTCCAGTGGGAGTGAAGGCAAACAGGCAAAAAGCAAAGCTTCCTGCTTCCAACTCCCTTGTATGTAGTTGCCACTGGCAGATGCTTCTCATCTTTAGAGTATGCCTTGCCATGTAAAAAACATCTTCAGAAAATCCTTCACAGGATTTCTTGATAGCTTACCTTTTAGTCAAAAAAAAAAAAAATAGTCTACTTGGCAACTAAGATTTACCATCTCAAGGCCCTACAAGTAGACTATCTTATCTTATGACCCTGTTGAATCAGATCATGACTATGGACTTCTAACAATTCAGAAACAATTGTGGTTGAGGTAAATTATGGCCACAGCATGTCATCATGAGTAAACTTTGGAGAAATTAAGCAAATATACAGTATTTTCTCTTTTTTGTTCTGCCTCCTCTTCTCAAGTGCTAGCATTAGAGGTGTGTACCATCATACCTAATGTGTATTTTCAATAAATGATAATTTTGAAATTTTACTTGGTATTCTCTAAGGGAAAAATAGACTTCCTCAATGAAGTCAACTTAGAACCTGTTAAGCACGGTATTCTTTGGGTACCAAATGGAACATCCAGGGACTCACACTCTTCTCTGTACACTTTCCAGAGAGGTTATTTTTAAATTCTTAAACTACTTAATATTTTTAAACTACTAAGGGTTTAAAGATCAATACCTTACATCATTCTGATCCTTCAAATTATGTCCAAGAAAAGTATTCTGAGTCCACTAAGTTAGTCATTTAACATGTTGTTCATTTATATTTTTATGGCATTGTCCTTTTTTTTTTAACCTTACATTTTTACACGACTGGAAAAGTATCCTGCAAATTGATTAGAACAGTTGGCTTCGCCATGGTTGAGTGTTGCCCCAAATGACAACAACGCACCCTTCTGCATTTTGATCGGGCTGATTTTGCCACCTGCTGCTACCGTCTCACCGGGTTGATTTCTCCTACAGTTATGGAGCTGACCTCTTAGAAAACAGCAGGACTATAGGAAAGTCACAGCCAGCTCTATCATTCTTTTCACAGGGAGGATATGACAAATGGACACTTTCAGGCGTGAGAAATAAAACCCCCAATTTCACAGAGCATGATCAAAGACCACTCTGATGGTATAATGGAGATTGCAATAGCTTGATTATATAAGATTAATTGAGGTTTTTCCCACTTTATGAATAAATTATACAAGAGTCTAATTCCAAGTCCTTTTTATCTTTTCTCAAAAGCTGCTATTTCTTTAAAAAAAAAAAAAATCTTCCCAACCAAGTCTGTATCTATGGTCTTTCCCACAACCCTTGGCCCAGTTTATTGTTCTCTTTACTACTGGGGAGCTTGATCCCCTGTAGGAAGTGATGGATGTAACATGGCCTCTGGAGTGAGGTAATTTGGGTGTGAAACGCAGCTCTGAGGAATACTATATAACTTGTTACTACTTCACTCTATCTGCCTTTATAAAACTACAATAAGCATAATAGAAAATAAACTATGCTTCCTTTTTAGAGTAAATGTTCTTAAGCTACTTATAGCATTGTCTGGAATAAATAGCTCAACAGCATAAGCTATCATTACTATTATTGTAATATTATTAATATTCATGTGACCATTTCTTAGCTTCAGGTGCCATACTTTAAATTCACATATGCATACTCTTTATCAATTGTACTTTGATGACTTATAAGTAAATTTCCTTAGAGTAACCAAGACAAGTTCCTTAAAAAATTACCAGATTATATCCCACAAAAAATGAATAAAAAACATCATATGCCCCATCCAAGAATGTCTTACTCTAAGTATATAGCATCATCAAAATACTAAAATTTAATGTAATGTATCATATTCATATAAAAATAAAATATAATTATAGAAATATAATGATACATTCTTGAAAAACTTAAGAGCCATCTCGAGCCATCAAGGAAAAAAATAAAACCCTCAGGAAAGCAGGAACAGAGAGACTTAGCCTCAGGTTGATAAAGGGGACGGTTTTGGATAAGCTGAATATCCTCGTGCATAAAGATGAAATTTGTAATTCTGTAAGTCTCCAGCCGAACTCACCTTTCCTTCTCTGCTTCTGTCAACTGTTCTTCCATCTCTATTTTAATGGATGTTTCAGAACCATGAAAACTGCGCTGCGTGTAAACAAAAATCTTTGCTCCTTATGAACTGCATTTCAGGAAGGTTTATGACTGCCAAAACTTTCTCACACTAGCCATTAATTAGACTTGCAATCCAAATTCCCTGTCCACTTCTTTTTCTGAATTAATTTTCTCTCCTGAAGGTTTACAGCACAACCTTCTAAATTGAAGTGTCTGACTTTAGCCTTCACTCTAGATATTTTTTTTCGCACTGCAGTTCAGTAATTTTTAAAGTAAATATTCCCTTTATAATCCGTAAATAGAGTTCACAATACCCTCTAGAAAAACATCTTGTTTTCCAAGTAGGATGCATGAAGTCCTTAATGATCTCGCCTTCTTACTCCTCCAGGCTCATTCACCAACATGAGAGATGTACATATATTATTCTGTCACTTGAAATTTTCTGTCATTTGCTCCTTCAAACAATTCCCTCATCCTGTTCTGGGTTTCACATAATTTCTTGTCATAGTCCTACCCAGTCTTTGGACCAGTACCTAAGCATAGCCAAGTCATTTCCCTTCCTACCATTCTTTCCCCATGACTTTTGCAGAATAGCATGATATAGAAATGCTCTTTTTACCACCTGCTTGTAAAGATACATACTGGTATTAAATATGTAGAAATATTTGAAAATCCATGTATTAAAAAACCATCAGGGCTGGTGAGATGCCTCAGTGGGTAAGAGCACTGACTGTTCTTCTAAAGGTCCTGAGTTCAAATCCCAGCAACCATATAGTGGCTCACAACCACCCATAATGAGATCTGACGCCCTCTTCTGGTGTGTCTGAAGACAGCTACAGTGTACTTAATTATAATAATAAATAAATCTTTAAAAAAGAATACAGAACAGTTTCTTTGCCCTAAAAACAAAGTCCCTCATGTCACATTGATGTATTCTCTCACACCTCACCAGCCACAGATCAGTTATGACCTTATAAAACAACAGGTGAAACTGGGAAAGGAGATATCATATGACATGTAAATAAAGAAAATATCTAATAAAAAAAACTACCAGGAATGTAGGGACAGAGGGACTCAGTCTCAATCAGATGAAAATTATATATTATATATTAACATAATATATTTTATAAAATATATAGTCATTAAACATCTGTTAATTATAAAGAATGGTAAGGGGAAAGGAAGAAAAACATGGAGATGGGTAGATAGACTAAAGGAGCAACAGGAGGAAAGGAGGGTTAAAAGGCAGGTTCTATTTTAGAAGCATTAATTAAACAAACAGAAGTCACAGCATGTATGAGTTCCAGAGAGAATTGCGAATAGATTGTGTTTCAAAGCTATTCAAATATCCACAGCAATTTGTGAATTAATTCCATAGCTACCCAGTCAATTTGAGTTTTCAACAACTTTTTCCCCTGCAATCTACATAATTATTCCTCAAGTTGTAATAATGTTCTATTGTTTTATTTTATTGACTATAAAATAGCGTATTTTGAATCACCTAGAGGAAATGAAATGCCAAGACATAGCAATAATATGAAATACCTATTTTAAATATCTTTAAATAAAAAAAGATTCCTTGTAGAATCTATGAAATATAGTTGGCTATCTTATCTGCAGTTTCCACTGCTGTGATAAAACATTATCACTATAAACAACTTTGGGAGGAAAAGATTTGTTTCAGCTTATACTTCCATATCATAGTCCATTATCAAAGGAAGTCAGAGCAGAAAAATCAAACAGGGAAGAAGCTGGAGTCAGGAGCTGAAGAGTCTATGGAGGAGTGCTACTTACTAGCTTGTTACCTGTTGCTCGCTCAACAGGCCTTTTTAAAACATCATCCAGGACCAGCAGGCCAGGAGTGGCACTGCCCACAGTAGGCTGGTCCCCCATACATCATCATGAATGAAAATATATCACAGACTTGTTTATAGACTGTCTAGTGGGGTCATTTCCTCAATGTGCTTGATATAAAAGTAGTCAGCACAATGAATATAAAGAACTGAAGAAGCTGTTCTCCATGAGCTTAGGCCCGGGGATGTTAGCATATATTATCTAGATAATAATCCAGTGATTTTAATGAAGTGGTTTTAACTACTATAACTTTGGCTCCACAAATTTTCATATGAGATGTTGCATGATTCAAAGTATTGATATTTTCAAGGAATTACAAAGCATTTTGTTTTAACAAAGATAAGAACATGATTCCCATAAGTAATATATAATCACTTGGCATTTTCTACTACACAAAAGAATACAGGGAATCAAGTCCAAGAAAGACTCTCATATAATGCACTAATGCTCATAATTAAGACTTTTTTAGCAAATCTTCATTGTCAACTTGACTTGATTCATAATTTCCCAGGGAATAGACCTCTGGGTGTGTGTGAGAGAGAATTTTCAAAGAGGTGTCACCAACATGGAAGACCCATGCTGAACACAGGTGGCACAGGCTTATGGTCTCAGGTCCCCGTGGGAATAATAGAGAGAAAGGAGAAAGGTAGAGGGTCATAACCTACATCTTCCCATTTCCTAAGTGTAGACACACTATGACAAGCTGCCTCAAGGTCCTGCTGCTATGCCTCTCCCATGATGACTGGACCCTCACATTGTGAGCTAGAATAAAGCTTTCTTCTCCATTAAAGTTGTCTTCTCAGGTATTTTGTCACAACAATGAAAGAAAAATTAATAATATCTAATAAATCTAAATATGGGAAATCAACCAAGATCTTTGAAAATAATGTTTTCTTTTTTAAGGATAAACACAACAAATACCAAACATACTTGTTTAAATAATAAATTAGAAGGAAAAAGAGAACTAAGACTTTAAACTGCTAAGATTCAAACATTCTAAGAAAAACAAAAACTAAGTTTAGGTATGGCAAGATGGCTCAGCACATAGAGGGGCTGGCGGCTAGGTCTAATGACTTGATTAGAGCTCTGGGACCCACATGGTGGAGAGAGAGAGCCAACTGCCTCAAAATTCCTAGGATGCCACACATGAATCATGGCACGAGGGTAAACTTCAACACACACAATTAAACTAATATAATAAAAAATACCAAACTAAAATGAAGATTTTGTTCTAAGGTAGGAATCTAGGCATCAATCCAAGAGAAAGGCCAGCTGCACAAGAATCCAGCAGCTGGACAAACTCCCTCACATGGCCAGGATAAGGCCTGGACAAACTCCCCCGGCATGGCCAGGATAAGGCCTCAAGAACTACATTTGCAGAATCCCTCACCAGCATAAAACCAAAGGCCAGTTGTTTCAAAAGTGAGTGCAGTTTTAGTACAAATAATTGACAAGGCACTTGTACTTTTAAGGTGGAAACATTGCCAATGACACTAAACACAGAGATGGAGAATTTAATTACATTCAATCAGTTAAGCAACTTCACAGGGAAATATATTCTCAAGTGGAATTTATATACTATAACCAAATTACTATCAATTAGCAAATTAAAATTCTTGTTTTTTCTCCACTCTCATATTTTAGAAATTGATTATTCTGCATGTAGGTTTACCAGCATCACCTCATTACCATAAAAAAAAAGAACAAGGATTTGCCGATGAAAAGAAGGACTCTTTTTAAACACCATTTCCTCCTAATGTTGTGAGCAATCCCAAAATAAATTTACACCCTAGAGGGCTATAGTCACTGAAGAATAAATGGGACATCTTCCTACCCACTGGCACTGGGGGTGTGGAGAAGAAAGTGACAAGAGATGAGATTCCTAATGACCTGTGACATGTTGTCAAAATTACTATCAATTTTACTTGAAGAGGGCTACCATGGGCTTTAGGGGAAGCAGATTTTTTTTTATGATGACCTTTCATTATATTTAGAACTATAGGAGACTTATGAAGAATGCATTCTGGCCTTAAACAGCAGCACAACATTATTTCACAGACCTAACGCCCAACACTGCTTCCTTATTGTGTGTGAACATTTTGTGATTCTGCTACACAGCATTTATTTAGATCAGGTTTTGAAAGACGTGCATTTGCAAAGCTCAAAATCTCAATTCTTTACCAAGGATGAAGGAAGGGTCAAAGATACAGTCAGTGGACATACACAATAGCAAATTTGTGAATTTCTAGTAAACAAGAAAAAGTACTAGAGGCTGTTTTGAGAAACCCATGGAGAATTAGCATTGCTTTATTTCTACTCTGAGTCTATAAAATAAAGAAATGTGTGAGGTAAAAACAGGAATATACTGAAAACAACCACTTTCTATAAATTAAAATTCAGGCCACGTATTCGCCTCTTTCTATATATTAGAAATCTAGAGATAGGAGTGATTTAGATCTTAGGTGAGAAGACATGTGGCTCCTAAGTGGGAAAGTCTGTATTGTATACAGACTCTCCAATAAAGCAGCTCATATGCAAAGTATTTCAAAACCAGGGATCACACAGTTCTTATAATTCTAATGATTTTATGTTCCAAGGTTATGGGAATCTCAAAAAAAATGTCTTTAGTTTGTTAATTAAAAATATGCACCGGGCAGTGGTGGCGCTCGCCTTTAATCCCAGCACTTGGGAGGCAGAGGCAGGCGGATTTCTGAGTTCGAGGCCAGTCTGGTCTATAGAATGAGTTCCAGGCTGACCAGGGCTACACAGAGAAACCCTGTCTCGAAAAACCAAAAAATAAAATAAAATAAAAACATGCATATGGGATTCTCATAACTTGGATTGACCCTCAGAACGACCTTGGAACGCAGTAAGTGTTGTTTGAAATCTATTCAAATTCACTCAAAGTTAACTTCAAAGGAAACAGAATCTTGTCGATTTTCTGCTTTTAAAATGTAAAGCATGCATTTAACCTTTATGATAGTATGGAGAGCTAACAATTTCTCAAAGATTATTAAACTCCTTGAAGATAAAAATCTATAAACAAATCTATTGTACTTCTATAAC
>JADRCC010510914.1:0-10976 GCA_019843855.1 Hylomyscus alleni
AGAGAAAGAGAGAGAATTTTTAATTTTTAAATGCACCTAAAGCAACAAAGGATGAAATAATTTTGGCTCAGCAGATCCTATTTTCATCAGCTCTAATTTCGTGTTCGTTATTTTTCTATATGGTTGTACGTATGGATTTGAGCATTAACTATCAAGACTAGTTGGCTGAACAGACCCAATGCCTTAAGCCTTGTGAGATTTTGCTAAAGTGACACCAATTGTATGGGCTCCTGTCTGAGAAAGAACCAGGTGTTGGCATTGTTCTAGGATCTGCTGTTCTTTCGGGCTGACTGTGCTACCTTTATCTCCAGTGAGATCTGGCCAGAACAAGCAGTGAATACAATAAATGAACCCCTCAAGGACTCACTAGCACAGTGTGCTGAGAGCTGGTCCAGAGGCAACTCACACAGAGAGAGCACTTGCTCCCCTCTCAGAGCCAGGAAATATGGGTAGATGGCATCTTTGGGAGCACTGACTGGGAAGTTTTGAAAGTAAGCTCTTAGAAGTATTCCTCCTGCTTCCCCTACCTCACCCCATCTCAAGCCAAGTGAACCCACCCTATATTTCTGCTTTCTGTTGCTGAATGAAACACACACACACACAAATCAAAATGTTCCAACTTCAATTATTGGCAATATATCTCTTGCCTGTAGGTTCTTCTGTTCCATGCTGTGTTAGCTGTTTCAATCAAGACATTTATATCCCCACAAGGAATTCAACTAGAGTTCCCTATGATCTCTCCCTAATAGGATAACCAAGACTTCATGATAACATGGTGATTTGGCTCCAGCCAGTCTGTTCTAGTAGGCACTACTACTGTACACCACTGTACAACTATGGACTCTACCTGTGCTTATGTTCTGTCTGCTAATGTCCCATTAGCCAAAAAAGGTCGTGCAGCCATTATGGAGGCGAGTTCACAAGAGGCTCACGTTGGCTCCACTATACTTGTCTATCATGGCCTTCAAGGACTAATTGTTTTACTTATTTTTCTGGGAAGCAAAACATTCAACCCTGTAGACTAAAGACTCTCCAAGTCAATAGAAGTCTGAGACTAATGATAAACATTGGCTTAAATTAATTAGCTGCCGGGCGTGATGGCGCACACCTTTAAACCTAGCATCCAGGCAGAAGAGACGGATCTCTGGGAGTTGCTGGCCCGATTGATCTAATAACAAGTCCCAGGCCAGTCTGGGCTACTTGAGGACCTATTTCAAACAACAAACAAGATACTTGCTCTCAAATCCTGGCTGTGAATTTAAAGCATATTAGCCAATTTCTTTGGACTTTAGTTTTCTGATTCAGAAAGCATGAACACTGAAAACCTCAGAGTGTTATCCAGCGCTTTGTATAAGCTTTGTGAAAGAACATAGTACAAAGCCTACTGCATACTATGTGTTCAACATGCACCATAAATAAGCTTAAAAGACACAATAGCTTTTGCCTGGACAATGAAGAGTACCCAGAAAATCATGACACAAATCTCCTGGTATCCAATAGCTATTAACGTTTAGTTTGTGGGGGAGTTTTTTGGTTTTGGTTTGTTTGCTTCATTTGTTTAGGGTGTGGAGTTGTGTTACCCTTTATTTTATTTCTACTTTAGTAAGATTTCAGGAATAGAAAAATAAAAGAACAGCATAGCCAGATGTGGTGTTGCATTCCTGTAATCCCAGTACTTGGGAGACAGATATAATAAGATCATGAATTCAAGGTCATCTTCAGCTGTATAACGAGTTAGAGACCAGTAGCCTGAGCTGTATCAGAGCCTGTATTATATTGTCCAAGCGCTTTGATTTGTGACACAACCCAGTGCCAGAAAAACAAACACCAAATATTATCTTTTATTTGAGAATCATAGCTCCAAATCTTTAGATGTAAGCATACAACCTGGACCAGGAATGAAAAGAAGACTATGGGAAAGAAGTTCCAGAGAGGACGTAGGAGGACACAGGTGCTATGAAGGGGAAGATGGGAAAAGTGGGGGAAGGGGACTTCAGCTGAGGTGAAGAAGGTAGGATAATAAAGAAAGAAAGAAGAAAGAGGACAAATAACATTAAGGATTTTTGAAAATGTCATACAGAATCATATTACTTTATGTTTACATAATTACATATATATGCCCTAAATGATCAAAAAATTAAATTTAAAATGGAATTTGCATTTCAGAATCCAATTCTAAAAAGGGCTGAGAGAAGATCTTGCTTTGATTTACTGAAAACAAGATCCAGCAAAAGAAATGCACTCTGGTTGGGCACCCTAGATCCCAGAGCAGACTCTAGGAGCCAGATCTGCTGGAAATGTTCCTCGTTCTTTCCACAGGATTAATTAGGCCCCAGAAGGGCTCTGTGACAAACAGGAAACATGAAGTCCTTTTATCACAGATGAAACAAAACAGCAAACCTCTGAAGCTGTTTGAAGTAGCACTGATGAAAACCTCAGGCCCCCTACCACCAACCTCCCTATGACCAGCCTTCTCCGAAGCCGGCCACACACATGCACACACCCTCACAGCCAGACCAACTGCTTAGAACAAATGACATCAGGTTTCCATCCTGAAGAGGGCAAGTCTGCTTCATTTTCCTCTAGGCAGTGCCCTAATTTGTCTCTACTTTGCCATGTAGCTCAGGACACAAGCTTTTGAAATTAATGATGCTTTTTAAAGAGTAATAGCTCTGCTCTAATTTAGATGATATTTCTCGCTACTCACAAGCTCACCATTAAAACTACCAAAGAAATAACCAGCAAATCCCCAAAATGCACTGCTTTCAAGCCTACAAGTTGCTTAGTAATTGGTAATGAATCACTCCAAGTCAGGGAGTCCCCTCACACCTATGTAATGAAGCATGCAATTCGATACATCCTCCAAAAGGCGGGTCAGAATGTGGAGCTGTGGCTGTGAAATCAGTTTTGAAAACACTCCTAGTTTTGGTGGTAGTGGTGGCTTTTTTCTTCTACTGAGATAACAATCACATAATCAATCATTTCTATGTGTACAATCCAATGGTAGTTCATGTTTTTATGATATATAACCATCAACTTCTCCAGTTACAACTTTTTTCATAACCCCATAAAAACATCCTGTACCCATTAAATAGCCATTCCTCATATCTCCTGGTCCTATCTCCTCACAGCCTCTCAGCTGCTTTTTCAGTATGGACTTTTCTATTCTGGATACTCTGGAGGCACCAGGGGCTAGGACAACGGCTTAGTCAGTGAAGTGTCTGCCTTTGCAAGCATGAATATTTGAGTTCAGTCACCAGAACCCATATAAAAATGTGGGTCATGATACAAGCACATACTACAGGGCAAGCATGTATTATAAGCATGTAACATGGGCTTCTCATTAACCAGATAACGTAGACTCTCTACCCTTTCTCTGAAGCCTGGAAGGGAAGAACTTTCATGTTGCCTTGTGGGTCAGAGTCCCACCATGCTGTCATTCTATGATGTTAAGAACTCTGCTAATGAGTCACTCCAAAACAACAGTAAGCAGTAAATGCACTGCTGCTGTGGACAACTGAGGCTCAGTACGACTGGAAGTTGCATGTGAGACTGGGCAGTGTGCTACTTAGACCCAACCTTCATCAAGAAACAAAGTTGTACTCCTTATCCATTGACTCCTGGACCTTCTGCTGTTGCTCCTAGGAATATTGTGGCCGCCAGTAGACATGGGTTACTGGGTTCCTGAAAGGAAAGCTGGGGTTGAACGGGAGGGACGGAGAGAGAAGAATGAGACCAAGACAAAGATTCCGATCAAGAATCTTTACTTATGAATCTGAACTTATAAAGGGGGAAAATCCATCCCCCACTATGTCAAGATCTTGTCACCTTGTCAGGATCTTGTCAGGAAAACAGGCTCAGCCGCTCAGCTCCTTGTAGGAAGTTGCAGATGTAGCAGGCCAATAGACTTTACCTAGGTCGGAAGACTCCACCCTAGGTGGGCTAGCCTGGCAAAGCAAGGTCTGATTCAGCCCTCTCAAGGCTGAGGAGAGGGCACAGCATTTCAGGCATAACATGTTTACAAGGCCAGAGAAAAGCTTTAAACAGAACAGCACACATAAGGAAGCGGTCCACACACAGTACAAGTGAAATACAGGGTGGGCCATAAGAATATGGGAAGAGTTAAGAGGACCAGGCCAGTGCAAGTAGTTCACAGACCGGCAGAGAGGACGTGCAGATCCCCATCCCCACCCCTCCTGTGCTCCACCCCTCCCCCCACCCCCCCACACAGGGAGAAGGCGGTGGGAGGGGAGGGGCAGATGTTGAGAGAGAATTTAGATAGCTCGAACAAATAAACAACTGGAGACTTCATTCATTTACTTATTTTATTGAGTGTACGGTGGAAGAGGGAAAGTGGGTCAAAAGCAAGGGAGGGCAGGCCGTCTTCCCATGCTGGGACAATCCATGCCTTGGGAAAGAAGGCAGCCAGTCCGTCCAAACTGGCTGGTATCTAGTCGCAGTCTTTATATAGTTCTGACCTCCCCTTCGATTCCCAAAGGACACTCTTGGAACCCTGCAGAGATAGAAAGGGAAACTGTGTCACACAAAGCTAGTTGAGGGAGAGAGGGAGGAAGGGAGGGAGGGAGGGAGGGAGGGAGGGAGGGAGGGAGGGAGCTGGAAAAACAATATGGAAAACAAAACAAACAAACAAACAAACAAACGAAACTAAAAGAAGCGTCTGGAAAGTTTGGCCCAACAAAACAATGCAAAGCAAGCTCACATACATTCCACAACAGATGACAGCCTGAGACTTATCCCTGACTGGAGGGAAAGTGATGTCCTTGAGCATTTTTGGAACACCTTTTAAAAAATAAAAAATAAAAGAGCAGGAGAAAAAAAAATATGGTAAGAAACAATGACAGCATCCACTATCATTCCCAGAAACTGCTTAACAGGCAGACCCTTCGGTTTCCATGTCTTCAACATGTTATCCTTGCTTTTTGTGTGCCCTGATGTCTACCTTACCTAGATGCTACCTTGATGCAAACAGCAGCAGATAAGGAACAGCTAGTCCACAGTATACACTGAGCTGCCTCCAGCAAGGCATTTGGAATGGAAGGGACTTGCATGTATGTATGATCTACCACAAGTCATATGGTGTACATATCTTATTTCATGCTCATAGCAGTCTTACAATGCTCATGAGGGAAGGTATAAGAGACTCATGCCAAAGGTCACATTCTGGTTCAGGTTACATTGCCTTTTCCCAGAGACAGGAAGGCAGGAGGCACTGTCCCATTTCCCATCCTTATTCTCACAGAAGATGAGAAAGATTCTGTCTTCTCTGTCAACCTTGGACACACCCCAGATGCAACCTCTCATGCTAGTGAGAACACAGAAACTCCAAATGTAACCTGTGAATGGGGAAGTAGCTTTATTTCACTGGTCCAGCCTCAGAACTTCTGGCATTATTTCCTGGTAGTCTTAAAACCTATTGCCTTGCTTATAGATCTACTTTCAGCCACAGTGATTTAGATGCTACAGATCTGGATGTTTCTGGGGAGACAGGAATAAGGGTGTCCTCAATAAGGGCTGTGTTCAGACCCCAAAAGAATATGTCCCCTTCCCTTCCCATTACCAGGCTGTGGGCTCTTCAGTTTGGCTCCATAAAACTCCAACCAATGCCCAATTGGCAATGCAACCTGCCTCGAAATTATTCACTGAGCACAAGACAAGTTCAATGCTATGTAGCCTGCATGCTGCTACCCTGTGAAAATCTCTGGGACAGACATTGTCCATTAGTTGTTCTGCTTACAAAGGGAAAAAAACAAACAAAAACAAAAAGCAGAGGCGTCCAGAGATTATCAGTGGTCTGCTCTCCTCCTTCTCCTCAGTAGTTTAGATCCTTACCCCCAATGGGCCGACCAGTGCCCTCACCAGGTCTCATCTTATACAACGTATGGAAGCTGAGAGCTGAAGAAAGAAGCACACTGCTCTCTCAGACGACTAGGAACATCACCAAGGCCTAAACCAAATGTAGAGTTAAATTCAAAGCCCCAAACTCTCTTTTCTAACACACGAAGAGAAGGCACTGCATCTTCAGCAGCTGTGAAGGATATGTCCATTAAAAAGAGACACACACAGTTAGGAAGTTCATAAGGAATTCAGACAGGCCAGGTCCTCCTGAACATGTAGAGTAGCTAAGTTTGACAGTTTAATAGGGTCTATTTTACTAACTACTGAAACAAACCTGTTTGTGTGTTACCGATTTCTTAATGCCTTGATATATCTGCCTACCACAAAACCCTTTGCACAATAAGCCAAATAATTTTGCTGCTTTGAGTTTGTCTGAAGAAGGTAAGGTGTGAAACAAACTAGTAGAAAAAGCCTTTAGATGTTAGCTCTCATCTCAGGAACTTTTCCCAAAGGCTGTGGATTGAAGAATTCTGAACAATGTGTTTAGCTATCAGAGGAGTGAGTTCTAAGCTATGGTATATGAGGCAGTGAAGTCAAATAAGAAGACTGTGTTATACTAAAGAGCTAGATAATTTTAGCACAATCACCTCAGGTGATTTCCCCAGTGAGCCACTCTCTGGAGAAGACTCCTGCCTCCTTTTCTTGGGCAACATTCTTTCAGGTCCTAGAAGATAAAGGAGCTTCATATCATAAAGTTACTTCCTTACCTAAGAAGGTTCTAGAATTAGTATTTGCTACAGTTTCAGTTTACACCCATTCACACTCCTCTCAGCCCTATGAAAAGCATCAGGAAACAAAAATGGTCAAGAGTTTCTCCAACCATCCAAGGACTTCAATAAATGGACGATTGGCATTTACTCTGTGTGTTATATCTAGCATTTAGGAAAGTTTCTGCCATTGTGTCTGATACATATGGGTTCAAAATGAATTTCTGTTTTCTTTCCCTTAGTATCTTTTGACTCTTGGGATTGTACTGATTTCTCAGATCTTCTCCAAACCCAACTTGGTATGAGACAGGATAAAAGCAAATTAAGCATATTAATCCTTTGAATACAAAAAAGTAGTTATTATCAGCCTCAACTTTAGTTGAGAATTTGTAACCATTTAAGCCATGCGGCAGCACAGCAGTTAGAAGCATGGGCTTTGAAATCTGGGTCAGAATTCTGACTCTACGCTTTGTTGATAAATGCTAGCTTTTCCTTTTTATGTTCAGAATTAAGTCAAATCTTTCGTCCATATTGTAAAACCTCATTTCCTGATGTGATGTCCGATAGTCTGCCTTAATAATCTTTAACAAGCATCATAAATAATTTTTTCTTTAATGTGTATATGTATATTCCAAGTGACATGGGAAGTGATAAAGCATAGCAACTTACTGATCTATTGTACATAACATATTTAGAAAGTTTCTATCAAAAAGAAATGGCTATTCTAAAAATCACTAGAAGTCACTTTGCTGTGTGGAAAGTAAATAACTGTGCTGTTTTTCTATCAAAGAGTTAAATGAGACAAAAGAAGTTCCATTTTAAAAGAAATTTTGTGCAAAGGAACATCTGGCAAACATCCTACCAAATTAGCTTGTGTTCTGTTCTAAAAGTTGTGCCACCTTAAGCTAACCAATTGCATAAGAATGTGAAAAGCCAGACAGTGGTGGCACATCCCTTTAATCTAGGCACTCAGGAGGCAGAGGTCTGTGAGTCTGAGACAGAGGTCTGTATGCCTCATCTACATAGTTAGTTCCAGGATGGTCAGAGCTACACAGAAAAATCCTGTCTTGGGTGGGAGGGGACATAAGAACAGGAATATTTAACATTATACTTTGCTTTTTTCTTGATTAGTCAAATAAGAACTTATGTAATATTAAAGAAAGATTGAGATAAGAATAGAAGTTTTGGATTTGCCAGAAAGAATGGGTTCTTCTGGGAAATGATTGAAAGTGGGGAAAGTATGAGTGGTATATAGCTGGAAGGTTTTCAAAAGTTGTCATTGTCAAACTCATCCTCATTCAGAACTCAAATGCATATTTTACAGACAAGATGGAATTATTTTTGTGGGATAAATACCTATTGTTTAACTTCTAAAGCACTGTTGTTTGAGGTCAATATTATATTTTAGAAAGTTTTACTGCCTTAGAAAATTCTATTTCCACTACCTGGAATCCCTTTCCTTTAGCAGATAAGTAATCTCTCTGTGAGGAAGGCCATTCCTGACCGGCCCCAGGGACTCTGAAGGCCATTTCTGACCAGCCCTAGGGCCTCTAACTATCCTCCCCTTCCCATTGTACACCATGCCATCCTTCTCCACAGAAGGCCTGCTCTGTCTTCTACTCAGTTCAGTTACTGATGCTGTCCTATCCAGAACTCAGTGCTAACACAGAAATGGTGAGATGAGAACACACTAGGAAGGGCTTCAAAGTAATCCACAGTTAAATAAAGAGAGCCAAGGGCTGGATTTGAGTCTGAAGCTAAAGATGTGCATCAGTCATTTCTCATGAGCCACTCCAGGAGTGAATGGTTCCAGACACAAAACTCAAGAAGTCATACACCCGGGCAGTGGTGCCACACGCCTTTAATCCCAGCACTTGGGAGGCAGAGGCAGGCAGATTTCTGAGTTCAAGGCCAGCCTGGTCTACGGAGTGAGTTCCAGGACAGCCAGGGCTATACAGAGTAACCCTGTCTCAAAACAAAACAAAACAAAACAAAACAAAACAAAACAAAACAAAAAGTCATACACCTTTGAGCAAATCAGAGACCTGTGATCCTCAGTCCCATGGCTCTTTCCATTTCTCAGGTTCATTCTACGAACATCCAGAGTTTAAACAACCTTGTACCAGTAGAATCAGCCCAAGTTTTGTTCTTGTAACAATGCAAAGAATGAACTTGGTTTACATGCCAATTCACACAAATTCCTATAAGAAAGTAGTTTCTGGGATTACTGGGTAAATATTAATATAGACTATGCATTAAGCAATATTTACAAACTACTTCTAGTGAGATGCCCCATCATTTCCCCTTGGTTCTTCCTATGACCTACTAGTTCTAACCCTATGCTCTGTTTTTAAAAGTCTATTTAAAAGAAAAATATAGACTTATTTAGAGATAAACTGATATATTTGGAGAACTTTTTTTAAAAGACTTTAGCCAAAAGAAAACAAAGACTGTATTAGTTACTTTTCACATTGTACCACCATCTGAGGACCAAGTGTCCAAACACATGAGTCCTTCAGGGTCATTTTGCATTCAAGCCATAGTATTCTGCCTCTGGCTCCCGTAGGCTAATGGCCATTTCAAAATGCAAAATCCATTCAGTCCAATTTCAAAAGTTCTCATAGTATTGCAGTTTCTACCACAGTTTAGAAGTTCAAAGTTTCTTCTAAGATTCAAAATAATCTTTTGTGGGTGAATCCCTTAAAAATATATTTCCAACATAAAATAGCAGTATAAGCATCCACATCCCAGAAGGGAGAAACAGAGGTAAGCAAAAAATGATCAGACCAAAGTAAGATTAAAGCCTAACAAGCTAATTATCAAACCCCGAAGCTTCTTGTCTAGCATCCACTGGCATCATCTGGGGTCTAACTCCACTCATCCAGTTCTGTGACCTGTAAAATATGTGATCTCTCTCTTGGAACAAATCTACTTGGTGCCTATAGCTTTCCTTGACAGACACCCTACATTCCCAACATGTACAACATCATCCAGTCTCCACTGCCATTTAGGCTTCACCTTCACAGCTTAACACAATGGCCTCTCAAGACCTTCCTTTGGGAGCGCAACCTGCCACACATTGCCTAGTCTGTGCTGCCTATGGAACCTTGGCATAAGCCTCCGTGACTCTCTCATACTGTCATCCTCCATACCTGCAAAACCAGCACCAGGCAGACAATACCAACCCATGCTCAAGATGACTGTACCCCTTCAAACTTGGTGCAGTAGCCTCTGAGCATCTACCTGGTCAAATCTGAGAGAACATTTTCCTATGCAGATCTGCTAAAGCAAAGAACCCAGAAGTCTCTGTCTTCTTTGGCACTCTCTTTTCAGACACTGTCACTTTAAATAGCTTTGTACTTGGATAAGGTAGAGCCTTCAGTGGGTGGGATCTTTGTCTCGGTTTAGACATCCTTTCAATTCTCTCAGTACATAGCTTATCTTTAATAGAGAGCTCTTTAGCAACTGCACTTACTCCCAAGTCAACCGATCTTCAACTTTAACCCAATTAAACTGTACATTTTCACATCTTTTTGCTCTACTTTCTATTCTTTCTCTCATTGTAAATCTGACTAAAAGCAATGAGCAATAACCATGCTATAGCCTTACCATTGTGAAGTCATGAAATTTTAGTCTACTACTTCAATTTAGCCTCATGAAAATATTTATAGCATGAACAAAATGTATCCAATTTCTTTGCCAGAATGTAATGCAAATAGCGTGTACCCCCCAATTATAACAGTTTCTTCTGAAACTTCACAAGCACAATAGTTACTGTTCACATTTCTATCACCATTCTTGTTTTGACAACTTCTCCAAGATAGCCCATTAAACTCTTTTTATGCTGCTCTAGGGTTTTTTCTTTCTTGCTGCCCCAAACTCTTCCATGGCCCTTTGACAAGTCAGTTCTGAGAGCTAAGAACTGCATAGTCACTTTTACTAAAGTCATGACCGCAGGTTTCAGCACAAATTTTCTATATTACTTGTCTAGTTGATTTAATCAAATACCTGAAAAGAAACAGTTCAAGTAAAGGAGGACTTATTTTTGTCTTACAATTTTCAGACGGTATAGTCCATCATGGTGAGGAACATCACCTGTGTTCATAAAAACAGACCTATGGGGCTGCTTGCTTAAATCTTGGTAAACAGATAAGCAGGAAGCAGATAACTAGGCTAGGCTTGCAGACAGCCTAGAATCATAAAACACTGCCCCTATGGCCCTACATTTGCTGTCTAGACCACATGACCACAAAGTTTCATGCATTTCTAAACAGTAACATCAGCTGAGGACCAGAGGATCAAGCACGTGAGCCTGTGGGAAACATTTCATATATAAACTATAACAGAAAAAAA
>JADRCC010510973.1:0-24667 GCA_019843855.1 Hylomyscus alleni
AATCTAAATTACAATACCATATTGCAATTAGATGTGCTTTGAGAATAGGCTGCTGTTAAAGGGGTTCCACACACACAGGACCTTTATGACCTTCCATCAGACCCCTCCACTTACAAAGTATTCAGAGAATCCCAAGCAGAAAGGGACTCCAACACTGAGATTATAGATAATATACTCTAGGAAGGTTCACGTTTCTCAGAGGGGATTATGAGCCCCAAGTTCCCACCATCCTCCTAATAAACTGACACCAACCATAAAAGGTATGTCAAGTTCTCAACAAAGCTGTATCAGATTATTATGTTCCACCATTCAACTGGCTTTCCTGGCTTATATGAAAGTGCTAGAGCCTTGTGGAATATAATGGTACAGGTAGACTTTAGATAACATACATTCAACAATGTAAAGATTGAATTATACTTTAAGGACACTTGTAGATTTACTTATGCATTTCAGGTCCCATCTCTGGCCCTATATTTATCCTGGAGAAATGTCCTATTCATCAGCCTTATGCACTATTATTAAAAAGGAACATATTCTGACGGCAGCCCACTGAGAGGTAGAAGATTTTAACAGAAAGACTTAGGGTAATGCTGTTTTTATCACAGACTTAGAATGGATGTAAAACATCCCTGCCAGAATGAATGAGTGATCTAGATTCGCAGAAATTCTAACTGTGGTTTCAAAAATTCTAACTGTGAATTTAGATAAGATCACAGATTTTTCGAGGTAAAGAATAAAATCCCACATCTTCTACAGTAGATAGAAGAAGACTACCCTAGTACACCAATATATATATATAATATATATATATAATATATATTATTATATATTATATATATCTTCTACCCAGAATGGAGAGTACTCATGATACAATATTTTACCAACCATTCTGCTCCAGATATTAAATGAAAGTTCAAGAAATTACAAATGGAGCACCACACAGGTAAAATATAACTATACGTTTCATGGTTTCTAACAACTATAAACTAGAATAAGAAAGCAGACCAATGGGGAAATGAGAAGTCAAAATTATGGCAAGCATAATTGGAGATAACCTTGATGACCAACAGCATAATGTGAAGATTCAGCATACGTAACAGAGGCTCAACCAGAAAAAAAATATTGCTTTAAGAGTTTAGAAACTGGAAAGAAAATTAACAAGCCAAATAGGTGATGATAAACTGATGACCCCTTCATACATTCATCATTTCTCATTCTAACAGTAATCCATAGAGAATATGTACAGACAAGAAATAAATGTGGTAGGTAGTGAAAGGGGCAATACACAGAGCTTTGGTAGTTTACACGACAATGTGCTGAAAGACCATAAAGGCACAACTTTATTCCTTCCAAATTGGAAAAGATGGCTTTATGGTTATAGTAAATAGATTCTTCACTGGACTGAGCCTAATATCAACAGTTGGTCAAACCTACCAGACCTGTTTACTCTCATTCACTAATTACAATTCACATGAAAGAGACAGCAATCATGACACTCCCACAATTAAGGATCAAGCTCCTAATAAGAGATAAACCTGAAGGACTAGATAACTTGTCTGGAACTATTTACTCTTGTGATCCATTGGATGTCTTTAAAGCCCCCTCAAGAAAATCAACAAAATGGATAAATACACACAAGACAAGTACCAAATTCAGTGTTTCATTTGCTCCTTTTCCTTCTTGCTAGCACTTTACTTGTTTTCATCTCCATCCTTGAAACCAATTTGAAAGCAATACATAATTATTAATCAAAACTGTATCCTACCAACTCAATATAATGCTAGCAATCTTCCCTTTTATCTGATACTATTTATATTTAGCCTAGTTCCCAGGATAGGTATTCATTAATAGAAAATTCAACCCACCAACTCCTTATAAATAGCCTCAATCCTAACTTAGAGATGTAAGGTAAGCTTACATCTTACCAATCTGCAATTATCCCAGTACCAACCTAATTATAGCATAAGACAGCATGACTTTCCACAATAAAGATTGTAGAGACTGATCCTTTCAGAACATAAATATTAATAACATTTATGCCCTTAGAACTATAGATATGAAGGCTAGAGAGATGGTTCATCCATCAAAAGAACCTATCACTCTTGTAGAGTGCTTACATGAAGACTAATAATTATCTTAATTTAATTCCATGGCATCCAATGCCCTCTTTGGAATTTCATGGGAACTGCATACTCATAGCACATATATATGCAGGCAAATACCTATATACATAAAACAAAAATAAATATAATTTAAAAAATACAAGCACACGCAAATGTATGAAGACTAAAAATATAATCCATGTCCTTAAAGCTTAACAAAATAATTCAACTGAGGCTCTATTCCCCATAGTTTAAAGATTTATTTATTTTTATTTATGTGAGTATATACTGTCTTTAGACACACCAAAAGAGTGCATCAGATCCCATTACATGGTTGTGAGTCCCCATGTGATTGCTGGGAATTGAACTCAGGACCTCTGGAAGAACAATCAGTGCTTCTAATTGCTGATCCATCTCTCCAGTTTCCTTCCCCATTCGCGCATCTAGGAGCCAATAAAAATTCATATGATACTCCAACTACAGATATCCCTCTATATCAGGACCCAAAAACTCAGATAAAATTCTAGGCAATATCTAAGTCAAGTTGTATAACTGCATCTTAGAAATTTTATACCTTGAAAACTTCATGTCAGTTACTTTGTAAACCATAAGCAGTTTATAGGAAGCCTGCATAGTATTCAGGTTATTCCTAAATAAAAATTACAGAAGTTAGTCTTAGAAATAAAAATTAAAAATATTGCAAAAGAAGTACTGTTGAACAGTTAGCTCTGAGAGAATGAGTCTAACCTTGAACCACAGATATTAAAAGAGTATTCACCTATAAAGTCCTAACTGAATGGACACTACTAGATGCCAAAAGAAATGTTATACATTGGAAAAACAAAACCATGTTTGAGACATAGGACATCTCAAAAGGTTCCTTTTAACCTCAGGCTGTACTATTGGCAAATTAATCTACCTTGGAAAAGCATATATCCACGCACATATTTATAATTAATGTGAACTTTTATCATGAAACTTAGAAAATTTTCTGCCTGTGCAGGATCATCTCTTACCTATGCCCCTCAGCCAACTGGATGAGAACATGTAACTTGATTTATTTAATCCCTAATATAGACTAGCCCCTAAAAAATATCAGTCTTAATTGTTCCTTTGGAAGAATTTGCCAAATCTAAATCAGTTCTACAATGCATTCTCTTTCTTATAGGAATCACCACTAGAATTGGTACGGCTAGAGTGACTTCGCTACTCCCTCTCTTATGAACAGAGCATTTTCTAAAGACCCTCTGATAAGCCACAAGACTTGGATCAGAATATTGCTACTCTTCAAGACCAGTGGTGGCAAGAACTTTAAAAATAAAGGGGATTATATCACTTAACTACTAAAGAGAGATTGTGCCTCTTCCTTGAAGAATAATGATGTTTTCTATTAACTGATTAGGATTAGTCAGAAATGTTGGACAAAATTTGACAGGCCATGCCCGAAAACTCAGCAGCTATCTCAATCATAAGACTCATGATCTAAAGTTTGACATCAGATGTCTTTGGCAGGCCTTCTCTATGCTTTTCCTAGTTCTACTGTTCCGATCTTCAAAATCAAAATTCTAAATTAATCTGTTTATTTTTACCTGGATGATATTAAACCCCAAGTATTATGTCAGGTTTTCAGATCCATTCTGGAACAAGATTCGAGTCTCATTGCCTCAGCTGGATCATCTAGGTTTAGGGTTTGTGATCTCTTATAGATTAAGATAGCATGTCTATGTAATGGTAACAGTTACTGAAAATGGAGTCTGCTGTGCTTCATGTTTTCATAAAGATTGACAAGGATTGTGTTTCTTAAGGATAGACAAGATAGGAAAACAAAGCCATATATTCAAAACTATGAGACATGAAGAAGTTATTCTGAGGACTCAACAATAAGGAAAACACATTTTAGAATGTCTCTGGACCACCTCAAGGATTATATAAACCTGCTCCATGACTGTAGATAGCTGATAAACCATCTGTCAGAGTCTAAAAGGGTGACCCCTTCTAACAGTCCTCCATATCATTTTTACTGAATAAAAATGTTGGGCCAGGAGAGTTAGAGCTTTGAAGTGGCATGATTACATAAGCCTGATATCATTCTGTGGAGATGTTTTGTGCTTTTACTCTCAGCTTTCAAGAAAAATAAATTTTTACCTAAGACCCCATGTATTTCTCATTTTGTTCAACCTACAAAGAACACAAAAATCAGCTCAAAGGCATATCACTGAGACCCCCTATGTTAACAAAACCATGACACATTCATGTGTCAAACTATCACATTCGAAAGGCATTGCTGAATCTGAGTAATGTGCACCAATAACTAGAAGAATACAGAGATTAATTTCTTGAAATTGGAATAACAGCATCTTACTAAAAATTGCTGAATGACAAGGTGAAGTTCACTCTTTTACCACTTGAATTCAAGCTAAACAGAATCGAATACAACTACAAGACATTGTCTTGATGTAAATGCTTGAAGTAATATTTCAGCATTGCATGATGGTATTACAGCAGTAACTGTTTTCTTCAAGAGTTATTCTATGAGATTAAACCTTAACTGACTAAGAGTTTCACTGCTGAATAATTGTGTTTTGACAGGCAGAAGGCAGAACATCTGCTAACCAGCTCATATTGCAATGGTGAGGGTTCTTCCCCCCTTACTCATGTATATCAACTGAGAGAAAGTAGGTAAGTTGTCATAATGTTTAACTGGTAGAAAAATGCACTTGACTGAAGAATTCCAGGAACTAATTTCAGCAGGTCAAGATGAATTGCATTATTTCTGACAGGGACAAGAAAGGCAAAAAGACAATAGGAACATGATGGGCCTTTTCCACCATGTTCGTCTTGCTGCCCATTGCATTACCTTTTAAGAGCACATGCATACATTTTACTTACCTGAATTGGCTCTCTGTTTGTTTCCGTGTGTGTGTGTGTGTGTGTGTGTGGTGAGCATATGCCTTGTGTGTGTATGTATGTGTGTGTGTGTTTAGTAATTGGATAAGATGTCCTCTCATCTTTCTAGGGTCTAGTACTTGAAAACTCTTGTTTATTTCCCTCCAATTACCTCACATGTTTTTTTACCAACAAGTAAACAAACTGTATCTAGCAGTGTTTTATCTCCAAAAGTACCTTTGTGAACTGCAGACAATACTTTTCCTGGTTAGCATCGAGTAACGTGGCCATCAGCATATTTGATATTCTTTAAAATTTTAACAAGATTGTTTTCTTCTTCTTCCCAAGTGGGATTGAAGCATCCTCACTTGGACCCTTCTGCTCCTAGGTTTGTTAACCTTACTTCGTTCTGTAGAATATATCCTAGCTATTCTGTACTTTTTGCCATTATCCACTTATTAGACAGTACATACCATGCATTTCCTTTTGGGCCTGATTTACCTCACTCAGGATATTTATTAGTTCGATCTATGGAAGAAAAAAGGGAGCATAAGCAGGTATTGGGGTGGAGACAGGAGAGAAGTCCCGAGGGCCAACAGAATGAATGGAAATAGGAAACTCCAGGGGGTGGGAGGTGGGGTGACCCTCTAAGAAGTACCAGAGACTCTCAGGACTCAAATGGAGGGAACTTAGCCCAACAGTGGGGAGAGGTAACTTGTAGAATAAACCACCAGTAGAAAGACAGGTGGAGGGATGGGGTTGTCATCCTATAGTCAAAAATTCTGACTCAGAATTGTTCCTGTCTAAAAGAACTACAGGGATGAATATTGAGAAGAGACTGAGGGAAAGGGCATCCAGTGACAAGGCCAAATTGGAACTCATCTCAAGGGGAGGCTCGAAAGCCTGACACTATTACTGATGCTATGGTGTACTTATAGACAGGCACCTAGCATGGCTGTCCTCTGAGAGGCCCAACAAGCAGCTGACTGAGACAGGAGCAGATACTTAAAATCACCCATTGAAGTGAAGTAGGGGACTCCTATGATTGAATTAGGGAATGGTTAGAAGAAGCTGAGGAGGAGAGTGACACAATAAGAAGACCAAGCAGTCTCAGCTAACCTGGATCACCATGATCTTTCAGATACTGAGTCACCAACCAGGTAGCATATACTAGCTGGTCCAAGGTTCCAAGACACATATACAACAGAAATACTGGTCTGGCCTCAGTGGGAGAAGATGTACCTAACCCTTGAAAGACTTGAAGTTCCAGGAGTGGGGAAGGCTGTCAGAGGGCATGAAGGACATCCTCTTGAAGACAGGGGTCAGGAGGTATGGGATGAGCTATGAAAGGGTGAACCAGGAGAAGGGCAGCAACTGGACTGTAAAAAAATAAAAGTAATAAAAAAAATTATTAACAAGAAATCTGTTTAGTATGGTTTAGTATGGTTTCACAATTCTGCAGAATAATTCAGAAGTTAATCATTACCAAACCCAAGTTAGGTTCAGATTTAGGAACTTTTATAAAGAACAAATGCTTTAGCAAAGGCAACACCCTGTTTGACAGGGTTTGTCACAAATTGACAGAAAAGCATTATAAAGAAAAACTGTATTTTTCAGTATTTGAAAGAGCAAAAAAGGCATAACCATGCAACTCTTGAGGGTACTAGGATTCTTCCATGTAAACATGCTCTTATTTAGTGCCACTTTGGGGACAGGGATTTTTGTGTCTCCTAAAGGAGTATTAAAATACTCCTCAATGAACATCCCTGTCTTCTTAAGTATTTGGGTAGGCTGTGGCCTGATGAGCATGATGAATGCTCTCTGCCTTGCAGAGATAGCAGCCATCTACCCTATGAGTGGAGCATCTTATTATTTCCTCAAAAGAACCCTTGGATCCTCTGTTGCTTTTCTTAGTCTCTGGATTAAACTTTTTTCTCATTTTCTAGGCATCAGTGCTCAGTGCCTGCTACTAGCTACTTCTCTAATCCAGTGTTTCTATTCTGGGTGCCCAGCTCCAGAGCTACCAACAAAATGTCTGGCTATTGCTGTTTTATGGTCATTTGGAATTCTTGCTGCTCGAGGGATAAAAACAGTGGCTTGGTTTAATACAATCAGTGGGTTGATGAAGTTGAGTGTTCTTTGTCTCATTGCTGTAACTGGGATTGTCCTGTTAGTGAATGGCAAAAAGGAGAATGTGTCCAGGTTTGAGAATGCTTTGGATGCTGAACTACCTAATGCCTCACAGATTGCAGATGCCATTCTCCAAGTGTACTATTCATATCTTGGATCATCATTTCTCATCGTCATAGCAGGTAAATCTATTCTTAAAACTGTCAAAAGCGGGTAAATCCATTCATAAAATAAGCATAGAACTTAGGGGAAAGACTCATATGATTGTATAATGTTTTGTATGGAGATTCAATCTTCTCTATAATGCTGTTATAATTAAAACATCCATGTATATTCATTCATGTAGACTATATAGACTTTACCTTTCTTCAAATCATGTCTTTTGTATAAAACTCAAGGATGCTAAGAATTTTCAAAAGAGAACTGAGATTATACTATATTCTCAATTTTGTTTCCTTAGTCCCACCATCTTGAATTTAGTAATTATTTAAGGAATATATAGGAAAAGTATATTTATAAAGCTATGGCATGTCTCAGATTTTAATATACTTCACATCAATATGGAAACTTTATTCTCTTCCCAGAAATACCCACTCTCAAGCTTGCTGTGAGTCACCATCACTCTTAGAATATTTATACTAAAAACTAAATTGTTCTTTCTTGTATATATGTCACTAGGAAAATGCCGGATAAAATTTATTCTACCATATATCTTACAAGACTTTATGTTGTTATACACTTGCCTAAACATTTTTAACTGATACTTCTCACTGCCAAACATTTCAAGTGTCTCTGATATTTTCATGCTAGAGAAAGTGGTATAATGAATATTTTTGAAAATTCAACATTGTTCTCTTTGGAACAACACTTCTCATGCTGACATCACAGTACCAAGAGAATTTGATAATTATTGCAAACCAATCTGCCTGCCAATATCTAAAAGACTTAAAGAAAGGAATTCATTACATATTATGTACATTTTTATTTCTTGCTCTTTTCTTATTGACAATAGACCCTCTCATCCTGAAAAATAGTTTCCCCTCCTAGTACTCCTCTCATCTCTTCTCCATCTCTCCTGCTCACTAAGTCCACTCAACCTGCATTTTCTTTCAGACAAGATCAAGATTCCAAGAGACAACAACCAAACATACAAAAGTGTTTAATATATAGAGTGAAGAGTTTCATTGTGGCATATTAATACTTATCGGTCTTAATTAGTGCTTTTATATTCTTGTGATAGAACAACCATGACCAAGAGTGTAAGTTGAGAAGTAAAGAGTTTATTTCATCCTGCAGTTTATAGCCTATCATCTAGGGAAGGTATGGCAGGAGCCTAGAGACACAAACTGATACAGAGACCATGAACGAGTGCTGTTTACTAGCTTTCTCCTCAAGGCTTGCTTAGCCTGCTTTCTTAAAAAATCCAACTCTACCAACACAATAGTGGCACAGAATGATCTGTGCCCTCCCAAATCAATTTTTTTATTTTTGATAACAAACATATTTCTTTTTTTTCTTTTTCTTTCTATTTGGTATTTTCTTTCCTTACATTTCAAATATTATCCTGTTTCCTGGTCCACTCCAGGAACCCCCTACCTTATACCCCATCCCCTACATCTTTGAGGGTGTTTACCCACACATTCCCACCTCCCTGCACTCATATTCCCCTTCACCTGGGCATCAAGCCTTCACAGGACCAAGGGCCTTTCTTCCCACTGATGTCTGAAAAGGCCATCCTCTGCTACATATGCAGCTGGAGCCAAGGGTTCCTCCAGATATACTCCTTGGTTGGTGGTTTAGTCCCTGTGAGCTCTGAGGGGTCTGGTTGGTCGATATTATTGTTCTTCCTATGGGGTTGCAAACCCCTTCAACTATTTAAGTCCTCTCTCTAACTGCTCCATTGGAACCCCATTGTGGACCCCATGCTCAGTCAAATGATTGACTGAGAGCATCTGCCTCTGTGTTTGTTAGGCTCTGGCAGGGCCTCTCAGGAGTCAGCTATATCAGGCTCCTGTCTGCATGCACTTCTTGCCATCAACAATATTGTCTGTGTTTAATGACTGTATATGGGATTGATCCCCAAGTAAGGCAGGCTCTGGATGGGCTTTCCTTCAGTCTCTGCTCTACACTTTGTCTCCATATTTCCTCCCTTGAGTATTTTTTTCTCCCTTCTAAGAAGAATCAAAGCATTCACACTTTAGTTTTTTTTTCTTCTTGAGCTTCATGTGGTCTGTGAATTGTATCTTGGGTATTCCAAGCTTTGGGACTAATATCCAATTATCAGTGAGCACATACTGGGGGGTCTGTGTGTTCTTTTGTGATTGGGTTACCTCACTCAGGATATTTCCTAGTTCTATCCATTTGCCTACAAATTTCATGAATTCATTGTTTTCAATAGCTGAAATGTGTAAATATACCACATTTTTTATATCCATTCCTCTGTTGAGGTACATCTGGGTTCTTTCCAGCTCCTGGTTGTTATAAATAAGACTGCTATAAACAGAGCAGAACATGTGTCGTTGTTGTATATTGGATAATCTTTTGAGTATATGTCCAGGAGTGGTATAGCTGAGTCCTCTGGTCATACTATGTCCAATTTTCTGAGGAACCAACAGATTGATTTCCAGAGTGGTTGTACCAGATTTCAATTCCACCAACAATGGAGGAGTGTTCTTCTTTCTCCACATCCTCACTAGTATCTACTGTCACCTGAGTTTTTCATCTTAGCCATTCTGATGGTGTGAGGTAGGATATCAAGGTTATTTTGCTTTGCATTTCCCTGATGACTAAGGATGTTGAACATTTCTTTAGGTGCTTCTTGGCCATTTGATATTCCTCAGTTGAAAATTCTTTGTTTAGCTTTATACCCCATTTTAATATGGTTATTTGGTTCTCTGGAGTGTAACTTCTTGAGTTTGTTGTATATATTGGATATTGGCCCTCTATCAGATATTGGTAAAGATCTTTTCCCAATCTATTGGTTGGTGTTTTGTCCTATTGACAGTGTCCTTTGCCTTACAGAAGCTTTGCAATTTAATGAGGTCCCATTTATAAATTCTTGATCTTAGAGCATAAGCTATTGGTATTCCGTTCAGGAAATTTTCCCTGTATCCATATGTTTGAGGCTCTTCCCCACTTTCTCCTCTATTAGTTTCAGTGTAACTGGTTTTCTGTGGAGGTCCTTGATCCACTTGGACTTGAACTTTGTACAAAGAGATAAGAATGGATTGACTTGCATATCTGAAATATGTTTATGTCTTCATGTTTTATGACTCATGTGTGTGGTATCTTCAATAATGACATTGACAATAAGAAGTAATTTTTGAGAGTGTGTGGGATGGGGAATGCTATAGAAAGTTGTTGATCGAGAGCTCCAAAAGCAAAAATTCACCCATTATTGGCACTGGCATTTTTTGTTTGTTCTATCTAGTACTTTTGCTGTCATTAATGACAATGCAATACCATTCTAACTCTCTCTCTCCCTCACTATGCGTGTGTGTAAACATATGGCTATATTAGGAAGCTTCTACAGTCATAGGTATCCATACAGCCTCTTTAAAGGTATTTAGAGTTATTTCTCCCTTCCGGTATTCCCTCACCCATCTTGCCCTCCCATCCTTCACCATGGCTTAAAATTTCCCTTTCTATTCTAAAATTTTTATGTTTTTATGTATACTCTAAATATCACTCCTCTGCCAGACATAAAGCTAATTAAGTTTTTTCAAATTTTGTAGGCTTCAATTTCATTGTTTTGATGATTTTCTTTGCTGTACAAATGGTTTTGTTTGCTTGATGTTAGGGGGGTTGATTTTAAATTTCACAAGTTCCTATTCAACAATTGTAGGTCTTAATTCCTCTACTATCAGAGTTTCTGTTATATTCAGAAAGTCTTTACCCCTGTTTACCAGATGAACTCTTACTTTGTCATCCAATATATTCAGAATATCAAACCTCATGCCAAACTTCTTGATTCATTTTGACTTCAATTTTGTGTACTATGAAAGATAGACACCTATTTTAATCTTCCTACATGTAGATTTCCAAAACCATTTATTAAAGATGCTATATTTTATTCAATGTGAGATTTCTTTTTCCTTCTTGGTCAAAAATCATGTAGCTTTAGAGATATGAGCTTATATCTGGATCGTTAATTCTGTTTCTCTTATAAATACATTTGGCATCTGTTTGTTAGTTATTTTGGGTTTGGTGGGATTTTTGCAGTACTATGCTATTTTTATAGCCATGACTCTGTAGAATAATGTGAATTGCTGATGCTATCAGCAATGGTTTAATTGGTTGAGATTGTTTTGTCTATCTTGGTTATTTCTTTTTCAGTATAAATTTTAATCTTTTATATAATTTCTATGAAAATTTGTTTTAAAATTATTTTTCTATATTCTTGTGTCTTTCTGATTAATTTGCTTATTCAGTGATGTAAAGTTTTCTATGTATAGATGTTTTGCTTCCTTGGTTAAGTTTATTTCTAGAAGCTCTTAGAGTGATTAAAAATGTAGTGACCATAAATTTTTTTTCCGTTTTTAAATTATTTTTATTAGATATTTTCTTTGTTTATATGTCATATGATTTCTCCTTTCCCAGTTTTGCCTTCAAAAAACAAACAAATAAACAAACAAAAACAACAAGAACAAACCCCTGTTGCCTCCCCTCCTCCAAATGCCTTCCACCCCACCCTCTCCTACTTATTGGCCCTCTCATTCCCCTACACTGGAGCACAGAAACTTCACAGGGCCAAGGGCCTCTCCTCCCATTTTTGATCAACTTTGCAATCCTCTACTGTACACATGCTGCCAGAACAATCTGTCCCACCATGTATAGTCCTTGGTTGGTGGTTGAGTAACTGGGAGCTATGAGGGTACTAGTTAGTTTATATTGTTGTTCATCCTAAGGGGCTGCAAACCCTTCAACATCATTGGTCCTTTCTCTAACTCCTTCATTGGGGACCCTGTACTCAGTTCAAAGTATGACTGTGAGCCTCTACATCTGTATTAGTCAGGTCATAAGTTCTTTAAGCATGTTTTCATAGTTCTTTCTTGACTATGACAGATAGTTGTGCTGTATATCATAGTCTCAATGGGCAAAGATGGTCTTTCTTTGAACTTTTTCAGTTTTGTTGGTAAATCAGCTGTCGTTCTGATGGGGTAGGATTTTTTAAATAGATGAATTGAAGTTTCTCTCTTGCAGCTCTCTGTACCAATACCATGCGGTGATTATCACTATTATTCTGTAGTACAGCTTGAGGTCAGGGATGGTGATTCCCTTAGCAGTTCTTTTATTGAGAATAGTTTTTGCTATCCTGGGTTTCTTGTTATTCCAGATAAGTTTGAGAATTGTTCTTTCTATCTCTGTGAAGAATTGAGTTGGAATTTTGATGTAGATTGCACTTAATCTGTAGATTGCTTTTGGTAAAATGGCCATTCTTACCATGTTGGTCATGCCAGTTCAGGAATTTGCTGGTAAAATTTTGGTGGTCACTTAACTATATTCTCATATTGTCTGAAATAGGGATATTTTGACTTCTTCCTTTCCAGTTTGTATCTTTTGACTTCCTGTGGTTGTCTAATTGCTCTGGCTAGAACTTCAAGTACTATAATGAATAAGTAGGGAGAGAGTGGACAACATTGTCTTGTCCCTGATTTTAGTGGGATTGATTCAAGTCTTTGCCCATTTCATTTCATGTTAGTTATTGGCTTATTGTATATTGCTTTTTTAAAAAAAGATTTATTGATTATTATATATACTTACACTGTAGCTGTCTTCAGATACACCAGAAGAGGGCATCAGATCTCATTACAGATGGTTGTTAGTCACCGTGTAGTTGGTGGACTTTCAGAAGAGTAGTCAGTGCTCTTACCTGCTAAGCCATCTTGGAAGCCCTTGTATATTGCTTTTATTATGTTTATGTATGGGCTTTGACTTCCTGATCTCTACAATAGTTTTAGCATGAAGTGAAAGGCTTTTTCAGTATCTAATGAGATGATCATGTGGTTTTTTCTTTGTTTGTTTATATAGTTACCTATGTTGATGGCTTTACATTTATTGAATCATCCCTAGAATAAAGTCTACTTGATCATGGTGAATGATCCTTTTGATGTGTTCTTGGATTCAGTTTGGAAGAATTTTATTGAGTATTTTTGCTTCAATATTCATGAGGGAAATTGGTCTGAAGTTCTCTTTCTTTGTTAAGTGGTTTCTTTTTTGTGTGTGGTTTAGGTATCAGTATAACTTTAGTTTCATAGAATGTATTTAGTAGTGTTCCTTTTGTTTCTATTTTACAAAATAGTTTGAGAAGTATTGATATTAGGTCTTCTTTGAAGGTCTGATAGAATTCTGCTCTAAAACCATCTGGTCCTGGGGACTTTTTGGTTGGGAGACTTTTAATTACTGCTTCTATTTCCTTAGGTTTTATGGGACTATTTAGATGGCTTATCTGATCCTGCTTTAACTGATACCTGGTATCTGTCTAGAAAATCATCCATTTTATGCAGATACTGTCTCTATGCCCTCTGGTTCATCTGGTTAAGGGTTTATCGATCTTGTTGATTTTCTCAAATTAGAAGTTCCTGATTTTGTTGATTCTTCATATACTTCTCTTTGTTTCTATTTGGTTGATTTCAGCCCTGAGTTTGATTATGTCTTGACATCTACTCCTCTTAGGTGTATTTGTTTCTTTTTGTTCTATAAATTTCAGATATGCTGATAACCTGCTAGAGTATTATCTCTCCAATTTCTTTATGGGTGCACTGAGAGCTATGAATTTCCCTCTTAGCAATACTTCCCTTGTGTCCCAAAAGTTAGGGTGTATTGTGCCTTTATTTTTATTAAATTCTAAAAAGTTCTTAATTTCTTTCTTTATTTCTTCCTTGACAAAGTTATCATTAAGTAGAGAGTTGTTAAGCTTCCATGTTTATGTGGGCTTTCTGTAGTTTTTGCCCTTGTCGAAGACCAGCCTTTGTCCGAAGTGATCTGATAGGATATATGGGATTATTTCAATTTTCTTCTGTTGGTTGAGGATTGTTTTGTGTCAGATTCCATGGTCAGTTTTGGAGAAGGTACCATGAGGTGCTGAGAGGAAGGTATATTCTTTTGTTTTAGAGTGAATCATCCTGTTGATATCTGTTAAGTCTATTTGGTTCATACCATCTGTTTGTTTCAATGTGTCTCTGTTTAGTTCCTGATTCCATGATCTGTCCATTGGTGAGAGTAGGGGGGTTAAAGTCTCCTACTATTACTGTGTAAGGTCCGATATGTGCTTTGATCTTTAGTAATGTTTCTTTTATGATTGTGGATGCCCTTGCATTTGGGGCATAGGCATTCAGAAATGAGAAGTCCTCTTGGTGAATTTTTCCTTTGATGACTATGTAGTGTCCTTCCTCATCTTTTTTGATAGCTTTTGGTTGAAAGTCTATTTTATTGCATACTAGATTTGCTACTCCAGCTTGTTTCTTGGGACTATTTGCCTGTACAATTTTTTTCCAGGCATTTACTTTCATGTAGTGCCTGTCTTTGTCACTGAGATGTGATTCCTGTATGCTACAAATTGCTAGAACCTCTTTATGTATCGAGGTTGTTAGTCCATGACTTTTTATTGGGGAATTGAGTACATTGATGTTAAGAGATATTAAGGAATAGTGATTGTTGCTTCCTGTTATTTTTGTTGTTAGAGGTGGAATTATGTTTGTGTAGCTATCTTCTTTTCGGTTTGTTGAAAGAATACTTCCTTGTTTTTTATAGGGTGTAGGTTCACTCCTTGTGCTCAAGTTTTCTGTCTATTATCCTTTGTAAGGCTGGATTTATGGGAAAATATTGTATAAATTTGTTTTTGTCATGGACTATCTTGGTGTCACCATATATGGTAATTGAGAGTTTTGCTGAATATAGTAGCCTGGGCTGGCATTAGTGTTCTCTTAGGGTCAGTATGACATCTGCCCATGATCTTCTAGCTGTTAGAGTCTCTGTTGAGAAGTCTGATATAATCCTGATGGGTCTCCCTTTATATGTTACTTGACCTTTTTTACTTACCGCTTTCAGTATTCTTTTTTTTTTTTGCTTTTTAACTACTATGTGAGGAATTTCCATTTTGGTCCAATCTAGTTGGGGTTCTGTAAGATTCTTTAAAGTTTATGGGCATCTTTTTCTTTAGATTGGGGAATTTTCTTCTAAAATTTTGTTGAAGATATTTGCTGTCCCTTTAAGTTTGGAATCTTTTCTTTCTTCTATACCTATTATTCTTTTTTTTTTATACCTATTATTCTTAAGTTTAGTCTTTTCATTGTGTCCTGGATTTCTTGAATGGTTTGAGTTAGGATCTTTTCAATTTTTGTATTTTCTTTGACTATTGTGTCAATGTCTTCTATGGTATCTTCTATGCCTGAGATTCTCTCTTCTCTCTCTTATATTCTATTGGTAATGCTTGCATCTATAACTCTTGATCTATTTCCTGGATTTTCTACCTCCAGGGTTTCTCTTTTTGCTATTTCTTTAATGTTTCTATTTCTATATTTAGATCCTGGATCATTGTTCAATTTCATAACCAGATTGGTTGTGTTTTCTGAGTTTCCTTAAAGGATTTATGTATTTCCTCTTTAAGGGCTTCTACCTGTTTATCTGTACTCTCCTGTATTTCTTTAATGGAGTTATTTATGTCCTTCTTAAAGTCCTCTATCATCATCATGAAATGTGATTTTAAATCAGAATCTTGCTTTTCTGGTGTGTAGGTGTATCCAGGGCTTGCTGTGGTGGGAGAACTGGGTTCTGATGATGACGCCAGGTAGCCTTGGTTCCTTTTGCTTAGGTTCTTGCCCTTGCCTCTTTCCATCTGTTTATCTCTGGTGTTAGCTGGACTTGCTGTCTCTGACAGGAGCTTGTTCCTCCTGTGAATCTGTGAGCCGTGATCTTAGGTATGTCAGCACTCCTAAGACACCAGCTCTCTCTGGGAAGGATTTGTGTATGGAGAGCTGTGGTTAAAGACCTACTCCAGGGTGCAGAGGGAAAGGTTTTTGTTCCTTGCAGATCCAGGGTTCCTGTGTCCTGTGGACTCTAATTGGTTCTCACTTAGGTCAGGTATTGGAGTAGTAGTGAGTGTTGTTCTTACCTGTTCTTAGGTGTGTCAGCACTCCTGGTAGATCAACTCTCTCCAGGTAGGATTTGTGTGTGGAGAGCTGTAATCTTAGGTATGTCCCATTTTTCCTCATTTATTAAAAATAGTTTCATTTCTCATACCAAGTATCCTGATTATAGTATTTCATTCCTCTATTTCTCCCAGTTCCTCCTACCTCCTCTCCATTTTGATCCACTCCCTCACTGTCTCTTAGGAGAAAAAAAACAGGCTTCTAATAGAAAACAACCAAACATACCAAAATAAAATATAATAAAAAAAAAACCTTAAGGTGATCATCAAGGTTGGGCAAGGAAATCAAAAGGAACGAAGAGAGCACAAGAAGGCAGAATTTGGCTGGAGAGATGACTCATCTTTTAAAGGATAGGCTTACAATCAAGACTACAAGAGAAGGCACGAGAATCAAAGGCTAACTTGTTCACATATTCTGATGTCCCATAAAAGTAAAATTTGAAATCTATAATATATATGCAGAGAAGCTGATGCAGACCTTTAAAGATGCTGTGCTTGCTACTTTAGTCTCTGGGGATTTGTTTGAGCTTTGCTCAGTTGATTGAAAAGTCCTTGTTCTCCTGATGTCCTCTATTCTTTCTGCCACATCTTCATTGTATTCCCTGAACTCTGAGAGAAAGAATTTGATGAAGTCATTCCATTTTGAGTTGTGTTTTCCAAGGTTTCTCTGTGTATGTATAATGTGTGGCTGGGGGTTTCTATATTTGCTCCCATCTGATGCAAGTGAATGCCTCTCTGATGATAGATGAATAAGGCACCAATCTACAGGTCTTGGAAAATATCATTAAAAAACATTTTATTGTGATTTTTTTATGTTTTTATAAAATTAGTTTTTTCCTATCCTAGATTCCTGAGCTATCTAGTCTCTGGTTTTCAGTTACCCAAACAGTGTTGGGTGGAAGTTTGATTTATTGAAGTAGGTTTTAAATCAAATTGGTTATTGGTTGGTTATTCACACAAGTTTTGTGCCACCATTCATCTGGCAATTTCTGCAGACAGGATGGATTGTAGACCAATTTTTTTTGTATCTGAGTCTGAGTTTACATTTCCCTTTTCATCACCCAAATGATCTCTTCTTATATCAAAGTCATTAAATGTGGGTGTTTTATATAGGCCCTAGCTGAGTCTCAACATGTACAATGAGTTCTGTGGGTATTTTCTTCAGCCTTTGCTGTCCGTTTGTGTAGAGCAATCTGTTGGGTTTTCAATAATCTGGGTTGTTTGGTGCTTTCCATAGGATACCTTCAGCCACCATAAACTGGATGCAACTAGTACTGGAAGATTCATTTGATGACAAGAGATGGCCAGTTGAGGCTACATCTCCTTCATAATTTGGAGATTTTACTAGAATTACCTTCATCTGTTTTTACATTTCCAATGCACTATGTTTTCACAACCTTCAAATGTTCCTCAATTCTAGATATCTCTTTCCACAATTCCTCTGTCCACCATACCTATTTCTTTCTCTATCTGATCCTTCTGATTCCATCCTGCTTTCAGGTCCCAGTCAACCTAAAAAAATCTATTCTATTTCCCCCATCTCAGGTAAATATATGTGTCTCCCAGTCCCTTCTTCTACATATAACCTTTATGAGTCAAAAGATTGTAGCTTGCTTATCATTTATATAATGGTTAATATCCACATATAATGAAATACAGACCATATTTTTCATTCTGGACTGGAGCTACCTTACCACATTATTATTATTCATTCTTCTGTTGAAGGAAATATCAGATGTTTCCAATTTGGGTCTAATATGGATAGGGAAAAAATGCACATGATTAAGCAAATGTCCTTGTTATAGGATATAGTGTCTTTAACACAGGCCCTAAGATCAACAATTAATAAATGAGATCTCATAAAACTAAAAGGCTTCTGCAAGGTAAAGGGCACCATCAAGTAGAGAAATTGGTAACTACACAATGGAAAAATATTTTTTCTAACTTTATATCAAATTGAAAGATAATATCAAAAATATATAAAGAACTGACAAAATATGGTATTAAAAACAAGTAATCCAATTAAAGAGTGTAGTGTAGATGTAAAAACATAATTCTCAATAGAAGAAACTCATTTGGCTGAGAAAACTTTAAAAAAGTGTCCAACATCCTTAGTCCTTACGGAAATGTAAATCAAAATTACTTTAAGTTTCAATCTTATACTTGTCCGATTGGCTATGTTTCAAGTGCTGGTGATGATGTGCTAAAAGGGAACACTCATGTATTGCTGGTGGGAAAAAAAACTTGTATAACCATAGCTTAGAGAGAACTAGAAAGGTGAGCTGAGGTATTATGAGTAGCAATTGTTGATGATACTCTGCAGTATGAAAATCAAGAACTGTGCAATATTCTTGTGTTATGCCTTCATATTCATGGCTGTAGTGAAGATGCATTATCCAACAGAGTTGAGCACTATGATAAAGTTGCTATATGTTTGATTTTGAATTAACATTTGGCAATGCATATCCAAAAAACTTTTACTGCTGCCAACTTTTCATGATTCCCACTTTCAACTCAATGGCTTCATACATGATTATAACCCACCCTTAGAGAGCTTTTGGAACACTGCCTGAATGGCAGTGGAAATCAGAGACCATACTATACAACGTTATTTACATATTTAATATATGAAGTTTATAGAGTTAGATTCTTAGATAAGAGTGGTGATTGTGAATGAACAAAACTGTATCCTTCACATTGTCTCATCAGACATTTTGTGTACCTGAAACAGAGTGCATACATCTAGACTCTTGTGTTGAGGAAACATTGAACATAACCAAGTACTATTTTACATGCTTTAGACTCAGAGAATACATGAGTACACATGTTAGATAAGGGTACTCTGTCTCAATAAAAGGAAGACAATAGACAATCCCTAGTGACAAAAACAATTACTTTATGAAAGACCTAATTGCACTATCTCCATGAGACAGGACTTTAGAAACTGCACATGCTCAATGTATCCTTTTTCTAATGTGTTTTTTTCTTTTTCTTAGGAGAAATAAAAAAGCCAGCTGAAACAATTCCAAAAACATTAATTTGTGGTCTATCCATTGTGATTGTGTTATACTTACTGACTAATATATCATACGTGGCAGTTTTGACATCCCAGGAAATCATCTCTTCAGGTATGATGAGGGTTATTGATTTTAAGTAGTATGTTAATCAAAAGGAGAGGCACACATAATTTTTCTCTAGGATAGTTTCATTCTCATATAGATGCTTATAAAATGACATAGATGCATAAAGAAGGTTTGGTAGGGAATACTTACTCAAAGAAGACACTGGATTAGAGTATTTATAAGTATATCTACAACACAGAGACAATAAAGGGAATTATCTGAGAGAAGCATGGCATTGCACAATTTATAACTCATTCTACAGTGTAGTAGCTGAGTTTTAGACCATTCATACTGGGATATCTCTATCATGCAGTGACATAGCTCCACAAATAAGATGTCCTTTTTTTCTGAATTGTCACTGACAAACAGTTGGGTTTTGATAATGTATGAGATAGGCACTATAACAATAAGCAGAGCAAGAATTCATTTTTCTGCCACTGAGTTGTCTTGAAGTTCACAAATATCCACTTTTAATTTGCTTTACTGGACAAAAACAATCAGAAGATATAACATTTCAAGTGGGAAGAGACTCTTCCTAGAAAGAATTTTCCAAGTCACATTACAAATGTATGACTGCAGAGAAATAAAGAATGCTCTTCTATTTTCTGTCAAGCAAAAATTAACTTTGACATTCTGAATTTTCATTTAACTTTTGTAGATTCTGTTGGTGTCACATGGATAAGCAAAGTCTTTCCTTCCATGCAATGGATAATTTCTTTGGTGATCTCAGCTTTCCTACTTGGCTCTGTCTCTTGTGGAATAGTTTCTGCATCAAGAATATTCTACTCTGCAAGTCAAGAGGGACAATTTCCTTCTATCCACTCAATGCTTAATGACCATCACTCTCCAGTTGTATCTGGCATCCAGATTGTTATTTTATCTTCTGTTGCATTAATATCTTCAAGTATGATCTATTTAGTGAAATATGGTAGTCTAGGAGCATCATGTATAAATTTGCTACAAATGATTGGGTTGCTTAAGTTAAGGTACCAGAACCCTGATCTACCAAGACCTTATAAGGTAAGTCAAAATGTAAATACTAATGTTGAATTCTGACTTGTTCAAGCTCTGTTATATTCTTCTAACCAGTTGCAAACCCTATATGTGAAGCAACTGCACTGTGTCTCCATTCCAGCTTTTGTGATATGACATATTTAAGGATTCTTTCTTACTGTGTGAAATGTGAAAACTGATACACTTCAGGAAAGACAGATGTCATCATTGTCTTCTTGAAACCAAATAACAATACTAAGGAGAAAACAATAGCTTCCATGCCAGAATGAACTCACTCACATTGCCATGACCTGGGTATTCTGTGGGAATTCCTTGTTCCATGGGATGAGTAGAGTTCTGATCAGGTGGACAAAAAATTCAGTGTATGACAAACAGAGTCAGCACAAAGAAGTGCTGAATCTGAGTATATTTGCACAAGGTAAAATTCAGGCTTATACAGTATACCAAAAACAGGGCAGATGACAAAAGTCATGTAGGCAGATATCATCGGTCACATCAAGGTCAGTAAGATCAGGCATTCAGATGCAAAACAGAAGAGCAAGAGCAGTGGTAATTTCCCTCTGGCGTTATCTTGGCAGTTCCAAGCTAATTCTCTGGGTCTGTTGGAGGCAAGCACCAGGAAGTCCCATTCTAACAGTTTTTGAGAATGTCCTTAAGTGAGGGAAGCCCTTCAATTACTCTCTGGTATATAAAACAATTCGGTCTTCTGAGGAACTGCTCTGAGAATTCTATGTTTACAGTTAGCAATAGTGCCTGACCTCTATTGCTAAATCTGAGGACATCCTGTCTGATATGGCAGCTTCCTTATGAGAATTTCAAGCTACCAACAGCTTGGTATCAATATTAGGATATATTGGAACACTGTGCTGGCAAGGGAACAATGTTTAATCTTAGATTTAACTATTTACAAATCATTTCTTGGGGCACCTTTATGCCTGAATAAGAAGGCATGTTTATTGGAAAGACTAATCTGGAACATGTCTGAGTTAGGAGATGCCAGCTACTGACTCAATACCCAGGAGGCAAGCTCCCTTTAAGCTGTACACCTCAGTTCCATGATCAGGCCTTCAAGCCTGACATGCAGACTTTACTGAGGTAGATGAGTGGGTGTGGCATCACATCATAATAATAATATCTCAATAACATAGTAGATATAACTTCCTCTTCTTGCTTACTTTCTTAATTGATACCTTATTTAATTAAAGATTTAAAGAATAATCTTAAATGAGTTTCATTTATAGTTTGTTTATAATGTGTAAGTCACACATTAATAAAACATAAATTTAAGGATGTTCCATCATGTTTGTTTTCCCTCTCAGTATTCCCATAAATTTAATAAACATTTAAGCTTTTATTCACTAGATATAATTATCATCTTAGAAGCAGTTCATGGTTGGTGAGATAATATTAAAATATTTTAAAAAATCCACATATTATTACAACAAGCATAATAGGCACTTGAGTATTGTTAATAAAATCCATATTCACAGATTTTTCTCCTAGGATTCTGATCCTTTCAGTCTCTATTGGCCCATAGGAATGTGTACTGATATCAGTCATCATGGTGTTCCTATAAATAGTGAATCACTGATCATATTTAGAGAAATGTCACTCTATACCAGCTTCCAAATTTTTCTTTTTTTGTAATAATTTCTTCTTTAAGTGTATCCTATATTAAAAAAGGCATATGATATCTTGGATATATTGTATATACATGCTATATTTCAGATACTCATGTGCATAATTCAGTAAATGGGTGAAGTCAGAGAATAAGGAGATAGAAGATGAGAATAATTTGACCAAGTTAGTTTGAGGCCAAGCAGAGCAATGCAATGAGAAAACCAGCAAAACCATACTGAATCAGTCAGCTTATAGCAGTGTTTGAGACAAAACAGTGGAGTTGAACTAGTTAGCGAGAGTTCAGAAAGACTTAGAAAGAGTGAGCTTATTCAGAAGTGAGGCTCCAAGATGGCCAGTACATCTGATAATAAAAACATGCTTTTAAAAATGGGGATAGACATATTTTTTAGCCTTAATTTATTTATATCAGAGTAAAAATGAAGCATATATACATCATTCAAGGTCAATATAGGAATTTCATTTTGTTGAGCACAATCTAAGGAATGTGATTCTGTCATATAAACTTTAAATATCAAAATCAAATTAGATGCTGTTTTTAAAATATTTATTTACTTATTTTATGACTTCCCCATAGCAGTCTTCAGACACACCAAAAGAGGGCACTGGATCCCATTACAGATGGTTGGGAGCCACCATGTAATTGCTGGGAATTGAATTCAGGACGTCTATAAAAGCAGCCAGTGTTCATAACTGCTGGCATCTCTACAGCCCCCAAATACCCTTTTAACATAAAAAAATCTGAAAAACAAATTAATTAAGTCATTATATAGGCACATGCACAATGCATCTGAAATTCCTGTTTATTAATGTTTTGATCCATTACTGTTAAGGAGAAACCACTTAAATTCTTCTGCTAAAAATACTTTCATATATGAGTGGGAAATATAATCAGAAAACAAGAACTGTGGGAAAAAACAACAAATCTATCCTCCACGGCATCCTGGTATGCCAAAAGACAATACAAATGTATTAATCATTTCTGAGGTGGTCTCTGAGTTAACTTTAAAACAGACAACAGCTATGGGTATATTGGATTGTCTCTACTTTCAAAATTTCTCTCTAGAAAATGGTCAATTATATCACTTGGGCTGAAGCAACTCTGACTTTCAGAATATTTTGGAAAGAAAAGATATTCAAATGAGTTCATAGTCCACTAGTTCTCCCACTAAAAACTTCCACTCAGAAAGGACCTCATTCTGAGATTGAGCTATTCACTTAGAGACTCTCTTTTGCTAGTAATGAATATGACACAGTCTGTTAAACTTTCAGGTGTTTCTCTGATTACAAAGACCAAGAGAAATTACAGATGGATATTACCATCAAGTTTTAAATCAAATTTTAATTCAAATGATGAGGAAGATGTTTAACCATCCAGAATATTGATGTATTGCTAAAACCACCCCTTAAAAAGATGCCAAAAATTATAAACTCTTCACCACGTTCTACTTTGTAATTATACATTCCAGACCATGATCTTGTGTTACAGTTAAGATTGTCCACTAAGATACTTGTTAGTGTTATATATAAATTGGTAAATTGTAGATTAGAAATATACTACTTAGAGACAATGGAAAAAGGACAAATATTAGTAATGATAGAGATCTACACGAGGAAACTCACATTGTCTTTGTAATATATAATATAATACTGGATTTTGAAAATCCAAACACATCAAAATTATTTCAGGGCACTCATCAGAAACACTAAACGTTATGAAAACGTAGGATGCTCTATTTCAAAACTTGAATGAAAATAACTTTTTTGAAAGTAGAAAAGAAGGTACTGAGGGTGAGCAGACACAAGGAAGAGAAGGAAATATTATTTTAACAAAAAGGATGGGGTTATACAACAAAACAAGTTTTGTTTGAAAGTAAATATCAGCTAAGCAAGTGTGCTATATCCACCAAAACTATCTCGGGGCAATAAAGCCATTTCAAGACAAATCATCAAACTATCTGTGGGGGATTTACTTAAAGGAATACAACATGTAACAAATGAAGAAAGACTATCTCTGTCATGAAACCACCAGAAAGGATATACTTCATGGGAGGAACAGATGCACAAAGAAGAAATATAAAGGAATCCATTATTACTAGCATGGTTAACAAGTAAACTCCTCATACAAACAGAGGAGAGAGAAGAAAGCACAACAATCCAGAACGGCAGAAAACTAAACCAACATTTTCAGTTTTAAGTCGTACCTAATGTTAAATCAAATGCAGACAGCTTCAAAACACCAAAAGACAGAAAAAGACTAGCTAAATAAATGAACAATAATATCTAGCTGCTTGTCATCATTAAAAAATATATCTCTTAGCAAAATTGCCTATAAATTGGTAAAGAGTGCAAGACATCTTACTGAACAAAGGGAAGCTGAAAAGTAGCTAGTGTGACTATTCAGATATTGACACAGGACTTGAAAATTCAACAGAATGATTAGTAAAGCACTACAGATTATTGAATTGAACAATTCATAAGGAGTGTATATGAATAGCAAATATTCAATAAATGATTGGCATTCTCAATTTCATTTTAAAGTCACTAAAAATTAATATGCATAAAATATCAGATAGGTCCTGCTGTAATAATGCTGAGTGACTTCAACATAGCACTCTGATCTTCAC
>JADRCC010511002.1:0-10427 GCA_019843855.1 Hylomyscus alleni
AGAGAAATGTTCAATGACTAGACTAGGCCACAGGCTCCTATATGGGAATGGCTGGGGCTATGTCCAAAAAGATCAGAAAACACATAGCAAAGGGGTTACATGGAAATGTAAAAATGTAGACTAATCATGAATCTCCATCATTTAGTGTAGGTTTTTAGAGCTCACATGCTCAAGTGTCCTAAATGAGTGTCCTAGGTGATATGAATGAACACAGAGTCTCAGCGACTGTAGCAATTCTGAATCGTGCATCTGACCTTCTGATCACAAGAAATTTGATTGAGAATAAAATTCATTTTCTACGGAGAACAAAACATGAAATTCCAGCTAAACTTAACCTTCTAAATAAACCTAAGTCTTTACGTTCTGTCTCCTTCTTTATACTTCTTAGTGTCATATCCTGAGAGATGCCTGTCAGGCACTTATGAGCATCACCTACTTCATGATACGCCACACCCATTTTATGATTCTTCATGAGGCCTTGTGATTTTAGTAGCAATAGTCTCAGGTTGTCAATATTCATTACACAGTAGAGTCAAGGAATTGGGTAGTCACTTTTTTCTTCAATTGTCATGTTCTCTGGAATTCCTCCCTTCTTTGGCTTCATTTCTCCTCTTAAAATACCAAAGTATATTTTCATTGGTGGAACCATTTTATAGGGAAGGCAACAAGCAAAGCAGTGTATACCATTTCCTGATCAGTGAGAAATCCTGATTTTGTAAACTCCTGCCCAGTATTTGTTTATTTGGTATTTGCTATTGAACGTTTTTGACCTTAGAAGTGTAACTTTTAGAACCCCATGGTAGCTGGACACCATTAGGTGATAGTTTGCCTTGGTGAACATTACTGGAAGCTGACAGGATTGCCATCATCCTCTCTTCCTGGTCAGAGAACAAGGGCTCAAGTAACTGAGGATCTTATGTGACTATAGTATCATAGCAGGCATTTTCAAAAATATAGGCACTGAAACAAACGTTGAATGGAGTTTTTAATCATGTTTTAAGACATTTAAGGTTTTTGTTTCAATGGTCCTAAAATTAGTATAAAATATAGCATCTTATCAAATATTAACATTTTCCATAGCTATTTAGCAAGGTGGCTATTTGTCAATCAAATGAGCAAAACATTTTAAAATTTGACACTGTGAATGTATCAAACAAATGATATAAAATAAAGCTTACTTACAGAAATGAATTAACATTCTCTAGAGATCCAGCCATTTTCTATGATGGATGTATTTAATATATTTTATCTGTCTCATGAGTTCAAGTGTCAGCTGTCGTTATAGAAGAGGGTCTATATAAGAACTACATAGTTACATCACAAACTCATAGTGTATCAGTAGAGAGGAGTTGTATTTCTTATTCTTAGTACAAAGTCACGTACAAATTGTTTTAATTATCAGCTATCATAAGCTCTATGGCTAGTGTTCTTTTATAGATTAAAAGACAAAATGCACTAACTAATAAAACTATCAAAATATAGTTACACTGGGAAAAAAGGGTTTTCTTAAAAGCAGTGAAATATTTTATAATAAAACATCTAAACTTTGTGATTCATAAGTGAGAGTGGTATTTTAAAAACTACCATCCTTGTTTCAGGCAGGAGACTGATTAAAAGAAACTGAATATCAAAATGTAAATGTTTAAAAATGTTCTCATTATCCCATAATCCTGATCTCCAACTTCGAACCAGCTTTATTTTAAAGCAATTCTTAGCAGAAAAATAAACAATATAGATAAGCCCAGAAGTAGTGACACTCAGCCAATATTTCTCAGATTTTTGTCCAGTGATATCCCACCCTTAGCCCTTAATGGAGCAGAGCCAGTGATTCTCTGTAGTTCAGTTAAAAGAAAGAAATACTTTAACACTGTGGCTTCTCATCCTTTGGCTAAGATCAAGTGCATTATCAAAGTTCAACTCCTAGGTAAAGGCTGAGCAGGTATGGCTAAAACTATCAGAAACAGCCTCAGAGAGAGTCACCATTCAGAAGCAAAGGAGCCACATGCATGATCTACTCAAAGCAGGGGGTCTACTGACAAGACACAGTTGAATTAAAAACAATAGGGCAGATGTGCACCTCAGAAAGGGACTTGTAACCTGTATATACAACAGAAGAGTGTTGCGCAGTCTCTGAACATCAATGTGTGTTTCCTACAATGGACTACCATTCTGCCTTTGCCACTTCAAAAGGCTCCAAAACTCCAGACTGTTCCTGTTTCTAAATTGGGCAAGTACTTTTGCTTCGTAAATTTAATAATTCCATTCATTGAATCTCCGCTCTTGTTAAAATGCTATCAATGTTCTAGTACTATTTTATTTTTCAGAGAATGAAACAATCGTACTAATTCATTCTTATCTGTTTTTATTTCACACAGGCTGATCTGTGGGACCTGTGATGTGCCTGCATACTGCGGTGACAGAATTGTTTGATGAGGATCTATAAGCCTCAATTTAGAAAGATGTGATGCTTAGTTGGCGGGATGATTTTTAGCTTCATTTTTTTTTCTCCTGACAGCTAGGAAAATAGGAGCAGTACCTACATTGCCTAGATTCTAGATGAGTATGGGGTTCAGTGACATAACAGGTACGAGGTGGATTCTAAAGGGTAAAAGTGTACAGTGATAGAAAGGATGAAAGGTAATGTTCTGTGTGGAGTTTCCAAACACAGCTTTTCACTTAATGAGTATTTAGTGTCTACCACATATTGGGCTTTTGTTAAGCCCTGGAAAGAGTGTGAGGGTTCCTGTAGGAAGCAGGTAGATAAATTATATGAAAAGAAGTAAGCTTCTTTGGCTCAAAAATCATTGTAAAAATGTATGTATGGAGACACACACAAAATATATAAATCCAAAGTAATAAATTGTAGAAGCAGGGGATTCAACAGTAAGAAGCCGGCAGAGCTAATTAGTGCTAAAAATGGGTCTTTGGAGAGAGGTCATTAAGTAAGTGCTGGAAACCCCATGTCCCTGTAGGCCATTAATCCGTTAATTAAGATTCTCTACTACAATGTACATTTTCAACTTTTAAAGTCCTTTTTTTTTCACATAAGAAATACTTGAATGTATATATATGATTCAACAACCTATGCAGTGTGATGTCAAAAGTTCACTGCTCTATGCTCCGTACCATCTGCATAACACCCAAACCTGTTGCTCTCCCACTGAGAAATCAATAATAATGGTTTGGCCTTCAGCACTAAAATTTTTGTATACACACACACACACACAGCTAATTTGTATTACCAAGAGTATCAATAACAATGTTTACATTGTTCTGAAACATGCTTTCATTAATGTCCTAGTAAAGCCTTTTTCAACAATGTATGGAATTCTGTCTCATTCTTTGAGAGTGATACATTGTATAAATACACAATCACAGTGTCTGTTCTCACACTGTGAGAACACTGTGATTATCTAATCACTCATAGGTGATTAGATAGTATATAATTCCCATTACTACATACCACACAGCACCAGTATCTGAAGATTTATATCAGAGTAGGGCATCATGTGACATTGCATTAGACCCAAAGGAGCAAGGAGTGGCCCCAAAGCTCCAGAATCCTCTAGTTATGTTACACACCATGCCACCAAAGCAGCAAGCCTCAGAGAGAACTTAGTTGGAGGGTTTTCTCGGGAGTAATGCTCTTTAAAGATAGACTTCCGTTATCCTGTATGAGCTACATTTATTGATTCAGAAATGATTATAGCACTGTATTTCTAATAGTGGATAAAGAAAAACAAAAAACAAAACCAAAAAACACTGTTATGAAAAAACAAGTGGTTAGCACAAGAGAACGTTTCTTTCTTATACCTCCTTCTATTTGTTAGGTTATAACCACCATAAACAAAAGAACTTGGGAGGAAAAGGGTCTATTTCACTATATAACTTTATTTCATCATGAAGCTAAGTCAGACCGGGAATTCAAGGTAGGAATGTAGAATCAGAAACAAAAATAGAGACTATAAAGGAATGCTGCTTTCTGGCTTGATCTCCATGGTTCTCTCTGCCTAGAACAACTGTCAATCACCTGTCCTGTGGTGACAGCAACCAAGGTAGGCTGGGTCCTCCTTCCTACATCAATCATTAGTTAAGAAAACTGCTACCACAGGCTTCCCTACAGGTAAATCTATTGGAGACATTTTTTTTTTCAATTGAAGTTCACTCTCCCCAAATGACACTAGGTTGTGTCAAGTTATGGTAAGGGGACCTAAAACCTAACCATGCACACCTGTAGTAAAGTCAGGTTCTGCAGAGTTATGTGTGCTGTGCTAATCCCTTACAACACTCATGTTACAGGACTATATTCCAGCTTAGGACCCTGGGCTATAAGATCTTTGCATTGGAAACCAGTAGGTAAAGAGGAGAGAGGTCCTCCATAAAGCAGAATTGTTGAGCCTGACAATAAGGAAAGAGATGAGCCTGCCTCTTTACAGTGAGGTCAATACCCAGATGAGCTACTGGAACCACCTTCTCAGCTGTGGCACCATATACAAAAGTGCTGACACCCCATGCTGATGAAGACAGGGTGACTGGATGTACTAACTCAAAGGCCTATCACCAGAAACATAACTGTGACTATCAGAAGTGCTAAATGAGTAAGGCAATACCCTAGAACTGAGGACATAGGAGGGAGACACAAGTATTGGTTACAGTCCAAAACCTTGCCTCAGAGAAACTCTAGCTCTTTAACCGACACCTCACATCTATGCTTCTACCAAGAAGAAAGGCTAATGGTATCATGGAGATTCCTGAGAGGTAAGTTAGAGTGGCTGTAAAGATTCATTTCCTAGCTCATTCTTTAAGGAAAGATGTATTTATCCCACAACTAAGAGGCATTTTCTAACCCCGGAGAGACACTGCTTAAAGTTATTCCTTTGGCAGAAGGCCAATGTCTTATGACTGGCAGTGGTAATATTACTAAGGCTGCACTAATCTGTCACAGAATGTTCCTAATGGGACATTTAGGAGTTCTCTCTCCCAAAAACAAACAAAAAATAAACAAAAGATACTACAAGAACAAAAGTTCCCAAAACCAAGAAAATAAAATAAGATAAGACAATGCCCTAAAACAAACAAGCAAAACAGAAAACTGAAACAAAATAGAAGTATACACATGAACACACACACAAGACACACACACACACACACACACACACACACACACAAACCTTTAGAGTCAATTATATGTTGATCAACCCCTGAACACAAAGCCTACCTTGGAGTGGTTGATATACCCAATGTCACTCCATTAAACAAGACAGATTTTCCCTCTTCCATCAGGTATGAATGACAATTCAGTAGTCAATCTTCATCCTACTATTTAGGTTTATATTCATTCAATTTTTAATTATAAAAAAATAAATATAATAAAATAAAACAAAAATTACCACATCAATGTTAGACAACTGAAGAAAAAGAGCCCAAGAAAGGCACAAAAATCAGAGAGACCCCTCTTTTGCACACCCAAGAATCTAATAAAAACAAAACTGGAAGCCATCATAAAAACCCAGAGGACCTGATGCAGAACCATGCAGGCCCATGCATGCCACCTCTGTGTCTATGAGTCCATACAAGTTTTACTTACCATGTTGACTTAGATGGCTTTGTTTCTTTGGCTATGTTTCCACTAGAGCCCAGCGATGGTACCACAGCAGGCCCTGAATATTTAAACATAGCTGAAGCACAAGTAAAAAATTTTAAACTTGATTTTAGGGGTATGATAGAGGTCCATAAAGAGGAAATTCATAAATCATTAAGGAAATATATGAAAACACAAACAAACCATGGAAGAAAATGAATAAAACCATTCAAGACAAGCAAGTAAAAATAGGAGATATTAAAAAAAAAAAAAAGAGTGAGAACAGTTAAAAGTTGTTGAGAAGAAAACGACTCCCATTGTCCTCTTCTGTTCTATAGCATGAACTAAAAAGATTCAAGTATAAGTATGTGAATAAATATATTATAAAATCTCTGTAAGTGTACATGCATGTGTATAGAAAACGTTCTCTATAATGGAGCACTTAGAAGCAAAATATTCATGTAAATAATTAATTTGATCATTAATTAGTGGCTCCCCACCTATATTGCATCCTGACTGCTTCTAATTAAATACCTTCCAGGTACTTTAAGCATGCCTCAAACAGAAAGTATTTTGTTTCTATCAATCTTCTCTTGTGCTCTTTTATTTCCAATAAAAACTAATTATAATCTCACCAGCCACTTTGCCTTTGTTGTTCATCCTAGCTCCTTCAGCACAGAGGGAGGCCTACAGCACAAATTTGCCAGGTCCCTCAAGCAAGGTCTTTTCAGAGCTCTCATTTTTAATTGAAGACATTTCAAGAATCTTAATATAGCCCGTGCTGTTTATTCAACTGCCCCATCCTTATATGGTAAGCTCATAAACTGAAGCAGGTACTACTCAAGGAAAAAGGCATCCCCTTCATCTTATACACAAGCTTGCACCTTTCCCTCACCAAGTCCCACTTCTGTGTAGCCAAGAAGTCTGTGTCCTGGGCTCTGACACTAAACAGCTCTCTGCCTACAGATATTCTGACCCCCAACTCCCTGGTAGTTGGTACTTGAAACATGCAAAACTCCTCTGTTCTATGCATGGAATATAAGGAACCTAAATACCTCCCACAGATCTCTTGCTACTAAAACTTCTCTGCTTCTCTGGCATGATGGTGGGAATGGCACCAAACCAAATGCTAGGCTTTCCAGTGGCAGATGGTTGGTGGCTACACCTTGTAAGTAGGCCATGAACCTGGTGTTCTCAGGAAATCGTATACTGAGCTGTAAGATTATGGTGACCCCAGCTCTCTAGATCAGTTTTGAATTGGGGGCAAATTAAATTTCTAACTGCCTGCCTTCTGTTTTATCCCTCTACTGGAACAGGGAAGGAACTAGAATTCTCCATTCTTTTTTTTTTTTCTTCCCAAACACTGTTATCTTTTCCCCACTCAGATGAAGTAAAGGTGGATAAAATGTTCCCTCTATAATAGAAGATCTAAAAATATTGTCCTCATTACACTGCATTTACAGAGCTCTGTACTTCATTTCCACTTCTATCTGCTCCTCACCACCTCTGGGCAGAATTAATTGCTGTCACATCTCCCACAGCACCATCTTCCTTTTTTCCCTTATTTCCTTTTTTATCACTTAACACGTTGCAATTATCATTAGCTGCATGTTTTTCTTTCCTGATAGCCTAGGACATCCTCAATGACAGACACTGAAGCTTATTCATCTCTTTGCTTCCCTGAAACCTCCCCCAGAGCCTATCACAAAGTAGGCACCTAGGGGCAGTCTCTGTTTAGGTCATGAAACAGCCTGCTTGAGTTGAGGTTCCTTACAAAAGCACAGCAGGTATATGGTGAGAGAGCAAAGCTGAAATGCCACACAGAACTCTGAATGTGGCTCTCAACTGGGTGAACAGCATCAATTTTATTTCAGGGAATGAACATTTTTCAGGATGCTCAGTGAGAGTAAGTATTACTTTATGACAAAGATATCACAATTTCCATATTCACTTGTTTAGGATCATCCATCTCAGAACCCAAGAGAGCAGGTACACAATCAGCTGCCATTCATTAAACTGTATTATTAGTTATCAATTATTAATTATTATCAATTATTACCTATCGATCTGTACCACCTGGATATAAGTCGCCTATAAAAAGACAGATCATGGAGTTTAATTTGCTCACAGACATTTTTTAAGATGTTTTGTTTAAATGATGATCTAGAATAACTTTATAAAAATGGAGCATACAGATCTTTCAAGGTAGAAAAACGAGAGAACGTGGCTAGCTCCACAATGGAAATGCCACCAATGTAATATCACGTCTTACTACTGGACTTAGAACATGTGTAAGGAATCTCCCAGCCCAGGTTGATATTACTAATGTTGGAGAAAGGGTGGCAGGTGACTGCCTCTTAAAGGACATGACATCTAGGTGGGAAGACAAAGAAAAGGTGTCCTCCCACCCACCATCTGCAAAGAAACCTTTCTGACTGGAGGGAAAGGCCTTGCAAAAGCTCTGGTGCGGGCAGGGGGGCAGCCCCGACAGGAGGTGCTTCTTTCCAGTTCTTGAGGCGGCGGAGGGGGAGAACATAGAAGGAGGGTAAGACATTGTCTTAGGAGATTTGGGGGTAAGACTTTGTCTTACGAAAACTTTATGGTTACTGTATAATAAAAAGTTTACTTATCTAAGTTACTACGCTATTAGAACAAATATGCTGACCTGCCTTCTGTGATTCTCTGAGACCAGATACTGCAGTTCCTAGCACTTAGCACCTCATCCTAAAACAGCAGGAGATTAAGTAAAGGATTAATTGCTAGAGCATTTTTCCTATTGTCCAGATGCCTCTTGCTTGCTGGGTTAGGGGGAAGTTTGGAGGAATAAACTTCTATTGAACTAGAAGAGAATAATACTTGCAGAAGGAAAAACTTTTACATAATCAAATATGCATAACCTCACATAAGCTCATATACAGTTTCAAACATGCTCATTTATTCATTTATACATTTCCATTCATATCTAGTTAAGCCCAGTTTACATGCATTCTCACAATTTCATACTTACGTAGACACACATGCATATATTCTCACAATTACATTCTTACACACACATCCATAATTATATATGCATATGGAGCAAAAGACCAAGCACCAGTGCAGATAGAACTCACTCATTCTGGATGAAAAATGAGCTCCAATATTTATAACATAGAAAAAGAAAAGGCTTCTACCCTTTTAATGCTAAATGAATTAAACCCATGTTTGTAAGAAAAAAAAAGCTTTGTTTCTTTTAATAAAACTAAGCCTCCCATTGTCCTTACCATGAAACCTGTTCTGTCCCATGGTAAAGAGAAGCCTGTCTGCTCCTGCTCTCTGCAGCATCTTCTTTTTCCCTCTTTCCCTCTGCATTCTGCACATTGTTCTCTTAGTATTTTATGTTGCTTATAGTTTTTAAATTGTTCCACTCTGCATTCTCCTTTCAATCTAAAAAGTGTTCTGTCTAAAAACTTCTCCTCAGCTCAGTTCCTCTCTCAGCTCAATTTTTCTCAGTTCTATTCTCACCTCAGTCCCCCAGTTCTGACTCTTCTCCTTGTCCCCAGCCCATAAACATCTTTCAGAATACACGATCACATGTTAAAAAGTTCATCAAGCCGGGCGGTGGTGGCACACGCCTTTAATCCCAGCACTTGGGAGGCAGAGGCAGGTGGATTTCTGAGTTCAAGGCCAGCCTGGGCTACAGAGTGAGTTCCAGGACAGCCAGGGCTACACAGAGAAACCCTGTCTCGAAAAACAAAAAAATAAAAAAAATAAATAAATAAAATTAAAAAAAAATAAAAAAAATTAAAAAAAGTTCATCAAAAGTTCACACAGAAAATCAAATCACAAATTGAAATAGAAGTTTACAACAGAGAATATTTACATGCATATACATTAGGAGTAATTATCTAGCTAAATATCATTCACCTGTCTCAGCTCTACAGGTTCACTGAAGGCTTAAAACCATAGCTAAGAAATAAGTGAAGTTTTGTATAGATAAATCCAGTCAATATTTTCTCTTCTGTCCCAGTGCCTATAGTAAATCATTAGTCCCCTTTTTATGACCTTTAGTTAATTGTTTTACAAGCTCTTGGAATGTTCTTTGAGTAGGAGAAAGGCTGGTTACTATCTAAGAGCAATTAACTGGTGATATTCAGGAGACTGGCAAGAGTTCTCATTGCAGTTTTAACTATCAGAAAAGGATGTAATAGCAGTCCTACTGTAAATGAGCTTAATAATCACTAATATAATTTTAGGAATTCTTATAGGATCATCATTAAAGCTGAAGTCATCTATCTGTCTATATAGCATCACTACAAGACAGTGTATCTTTGTGAATCTGCAGAGATCTGCGCCAAAGGGGTGTGCTATTACTTAGTGATTATTATATATGTTTAATAATAACAGGAAAAGCATATTAATAGCATGAATATTTCCTAAAATGAATTCCTTATAGCTTTGCTTAATAAGGGCGCATCTGTCATAGATTATATAATAATCCAAAGCAGACCATTTCAGGATGATCACCTGCTAGTTATTAGCTTGCCCCATTATGGCTCCTGACACTCTAGCCACCAAATTCACACCCACTGTTCTATACTTGAGGTTGGAAGAGTTTAGTGTCTGCTTTTATATTTAGGTTTGATTTTGCTACCAAGTCTACGATCCAGAACTGTGTCTACTTTGTTAAGTATATTTGCCTCCATTTGACACTTCTAACACTTTGCTTTCTGTTTTGTTCTTTCCTGCCAGCTGTATCTCATTGCTTTTGTAGATTGTGGAGGATGAGCATTGACAAAAATTGTAACCATCTTTGAGTTTCAGTTCTAATTGGCTTAATTTTTTTCTTTCACTCGTTAATATTAAA
>JADRCC010511024.1:0-12020 GCA_019843855.1 Hylomyscus alleni
ATCTGAGCTAAAGAGAATAAGTCCCATTACAAAGACAGATTCTGAAGAATAATATGTTTTCTGATGATCTAAGGCCTTTCCTAACACATGTGCATTTCAGAAGTTATTTTCCAAATGGCATTGTATCTTTGGCTGTACCTAAATCTGTATCTGGAATTATAAGGTAAATAGGACAGATGGAGGAAAATAGAAGTGGGATATTTCAGCATTCCAGGCAGAGGGGCAAAAAAGTGATGGTGATTCAACTAAATGCTGTGTCTTACCCAATATAGAGCTTTTGATGGCAAGCTGCAGCCTTTGGGTCCTCTACAATCCGCTCTAACACTTCCCACATTGGCTCTCTCTCACATATCACTCTACCAGGGCAGTGCACTGCTAGCTCTTAAAATAAATCTTACACATATGGTACTTATATAATGAAGACAAAACCTGTGCAGCGGGGTTGGCAATGTTCACATTTGGTCTCTGGATAACGCTCAGGGAGAGATCCTGCCCGAGTTATGTAACGATTCAATTCCTAGGCTAGATTTGTTTGTTTGCTTTTTCCTAGAAGGCAGAGGAATTTGATGTACATCAGGCTTTTGTGCCTTGCCATTTTCTGCTAAGAGATAAGATTTCATGGTTGAAGTATCATGATTTCAGTAATAAAATCTTAAACTCTATGTTGATGACATAATGTGATATCACCCTTTCTAATTCGTCGCTGGTAACATTGTTGCTAAGAGAAAAATCAAGCATCTATTTGGCATTGTTCTGCCACTTGGGTTGCTATGCTTGTTACTCTCCCACTGCAGCAAGTCTGCTCTGGCAGATGCAGCAGACTGCCGAGATTTGGCAGGAAAAAGAAAGAGAAAGTACTCCACTGCCTGATGTTACTAAAATCTGCAGCCAACTTTCAATTATCCATGTCAGTAAATGCAAGGATCTTTTAAATCCAGATCTCATCAATAAGTTATAATGCAAGAAGAGAAACAAGACAGTAAGGTTTCATTTGACCAAACGTTACTGTCTTTTCCCTGTATTTTTTTTCCAGTTAAATTTTTCTAAGCTAGAAAAAAAAAAACAGATTAAGCCTTTCTAAGGTTAGCACTGTGGCTGCTATCACTAGAATGAGGAACTTGGCTATCATTTTTTTTTTTTAAGGAAATGGGTATGTGCTACCCTTCACAATTTCTAAGTTGAAGTTATTTTCCTGGGTAACACGGTAAGAGCAGACAGAGAATGTTTTCCCAATAGACAGACAGGTCATTGGAATGGAGGGAAAAGCAGCCAGCCTGCTCCGAAGGCTGAACAAAGGACCCATCGTACCTACCTAGGAGCAATAATACCTGGAACCTAACCAACTGAGGACCACTCTAGGTGTCACTAGTAGCATAGCTGTATCCTGGGAACAGAAGACGTGTCACATGCAACCACTGGTGCACCAACCTTGTTTCTTTTGACTCTCACCCATGTGCGACTGATGAAATGTAACCATTCAACATTACTTTGGATTACTTGATGCAATGCAACTAACCCACAGTGCAACTGAGAGCTGTCACTTTTCCTTCCTTGTGTCCAATAGATTATTCCTATCTAAATGTCGATCTCTCCATCATTCATTTTTTTGAGACAGGATCAGCATATGTCTATGAATCAGTAAATCTTGTTAACTTTTACTGGGGGAAGAGGAGAGATTATACGCATGCTGATAAGCTGGTAATACCATGATTGCCTGTACAGGATGGTGTGTGTCCCTTTCCAGTTGGTCTGCAGAGCTATGCCTTTTTTTTTCTTTTTTTTTCTTGAACTTTTACTTAAGCAACTAGGCTGTCAGTTACCCATGTCAAACATGAAACTCTTTCTTATAAAACTCAGGTTAGCCAAGATATTAGATATTCAAAGAGACATAGGGTTGTTGTTAACAGTTGTCACGAGTAAGATTTTAGTGAGTACTTCAAGGGGTTGAATATCTCCAGAGAATGGGCATTTCCTAGTCACGCTGTATCACTACAGGACACTGCAGAGTCCCTGTGTCACCTCTTCTTATGCACTTCCTTCATCTTTGCTTCTGTATCTCACTGATCTCCATCTCTCAAATGTCCGCTTTAAAATGTGGCAACATGCTTCACACGTTAATATGAATTTATTCCTTCCTTGGAAATAATTATAACCGTCCACATGTCAAAAAAAAGTATGGGACAGAGTGCTGTTCAGCTTGAGTCGTGTTTCCAGCACATGAGGCGATAAAAACACATTATCTGAAAATTACTCCATGTAAAGTAGATATTTGTGTTCTCACTTGAATTCTCCAGAAACAGATGGCCACTTTCTTAGTAATAAAAATAATTCTCCTCACTTAAAAGACTTTTATTGGAAAATATATTCACTGGAATTGTGTCATATTGTCGCCATACTGTTCCTGTGGGTGAGATAGAGCTTATACTATGGGGTTTTATGGAGTTTTTACCAGGAAGGTCCAAACCAACACCTGTACTTGGAATCACCTTCAAGACACCTCCTGGAGCCTCAGACTTCTTAATAGGATGAGGATTGATTCATTTATTGGCATTGTCCTGTGTGAAAATTTATTGCTGCTTTTTATGGAACATATTAAAGTAGATGTCAACAAGGTAATATCAAAACTGACATTCCAGCTGGACTTCCCTGCCATGTGTGGACAAACTCTCATCTTTTTCACACTTTCTTTCAGAAGCAAATATGGCATGCTTGATGGAAGAGTGTATTAATAGCTGAACTGTGGGGTTTTGTGAGCAACTGTAGATCCTAGGAGCTCTGTCAGTATGGTAAAAGTTGACGACTTGACTTTTATTTCCAGTAGAGATCTCCAGTTATACATATTATGCATCATGAATACATATGTATGTGTGTGTGACATACATACATATACATATACAATACATATACATGTGTATATGTATATATATATGCTCAGCAAATAAAAATATAAGAATGTGAGAAAAGAATAATGAGTTTCCAAAAGGTAACTTGACCATACTACTTGAACCAAGAAGGCTCTCAGTTGATAGGTTAGTTGGTTTTTCCTTGCTGTGACAAACTATCTCTGATACATCATCTATCTAACAGAAAGTATTTATTTTCCCTTGGGGTTGTGGAAGTATGAGTCCCTGGTCAACTGACTTCCTCACTTTGACTGGAACCAAACAAGAACATCATGGCAGAAAGGACATGAGGGAACAAAGCTGCTTGGTGCATGGTATTCAGGAAACAAAGAGAAAGGCAGAAGACAGATAAACACCCAGTAACCTATTCCCTTCCACTACGTGGTGCCTCAGATAACCCACTTCTGTCCATTCCGTGCCACACCTTAGTTTCCACCACCTTCCAATAATACCATGAAGTTCTGAGTTTGTCAACGGATTAACCCACTGACTGATATCGAGATCATGTTGATCCAGTCATTCCCCAAAGTTCATGCAAGGTAACCAAGCATTTATTTGACAAATAAACCTTTGGAGTCATTTTATAATCAAGCTGTAACTATTGGTAATTTGGAACCTTTCTGGAATGAAAGAAGTAGTCAAATAAATCAATAGTGAAGTATGCCCGGTCTTTAACTAATAATAGAAAGTTAAGTTTCTTTTGTTGTATATATTTTTAAACAAGAAATATACATTTAAATAGCTTGCTCTCAAATGACATTAGTCTGTCTACCAATTTCTGTCATTAGTTTGTCTCCAACTGTAGCATCAGTTTAAAGAACTTGGTCTTACAGGAAATCGCTCATAGGTTGAATTCCTAGTCTACCTACTGTGTGTCTCACCTATGTACTTGTCCTCTGGGAGAATGTGTTCTCATACTCTTCTGGAATTACTGTGGGAGTCATTGTTAAAAATGACAAGGAAAACTTCTTATTTCAGTAGATGGAGTGAGAGACTTGTAGTTGGGGTGGGAGATTCGACACAACTTTTCTGAAACAAAAACACTGGAGGATTTTTGAAGGCTGGAGAGAGAGCTAATGGAATACTTGATGATGAGAGAGTTCAGCACAAGTGGCCACCTATATTCGCTAATTATGAGACTCCAGCACTCTGCAGAGACTGGGAGCATTGGCCGCAGACTGATGAATCCTTTTCAAAGTGAAGGCCTACAGGTCCTTGAAAAGGACATGTCTTGTCTGTAGAAGGATTCCATCTCAAAGATACACAAATAGAGTTTACAGGTGCAAATTTTCTAAAACTAGATACTATAGGTAAAGGGAAGCTGTGCCCTGGAATCAGAGGAAACCTATTGCAAGGTTGTCCAGTGGAGAAGAGAGTGAATAATCAGGTTACCCTTCCCTTTTGTTGTGTCTGGTTGGTGCTACCGCACACTCAATATTCCCGTCTTACACAGGTTATCTGTCCAGCTGACCACAGATTGCCCAATCTCTTTGGATTCTGTCTCAAATTACAAAGTTTCCTTTCCTTTTTTTTTTCCCCTTTCTATTTTAATCTGTCTCAACACATTAACAGACATTATCTGTTTCACATGCGACTGGCCTATCTCTAAAGAACCTTCTGTGTCAGAAAGGGCAGGGGGAAAGTGCCTTGTACTACTTAAGAGTCTGAAATTTTGTGTAGACATAATATAGGACTGACATTAGCTCAATAACAGCCTTGTCCTGTGAGTCCTGGCTCACCCTGAAAGATGTTCTCACTGACCTCAGCGTGCTTTCTAGGAGGCCTCCACTAAGTTGATTGTTCTCCTGACTAATGTGGCCACATCTTATGCTATCTACTCTCAACCTTTTGTTTTTGGTTTTGGTTTTTCCTTTAACAATTTCATTCCAACAAAAGCGTCAACCAAACCAAACATTTAAAGAGAGTGAGAATATAAACATTTTAAACAGGTCATTGTTTGTAATGAGAAAGTAAAAAAAAATTCAAACTTAAAAAAAAAACTTTAAGTATGAGTGTAAATTTCCTCTGAATATTATTAATTAATTAACATGGAATGCTTGTTAATGTTCTACAGCTGTTAAAGAAAAAATATATGTCACATACAGGGAAGCGGATGAAGTACTCAAATCTTGGAATTTAAAAACGGATAGAAAAAAATACCTTTGAAGGTTCTTTTCAACCCTGTAGAATGGATTTCATAGATGCTTTTCTTATAGTAACAGTACTATAAAAATAGAACTACTGTATGTGAGTAGGTGTCCCAGATGCTGTACTTCTAGTCTATCTGTTTTAGTTACATTGATTTAGAATTCTACCTACATTACCCATAAGTAGCAATCAGTTTCTGATTGGTATTTCTTTGGGACTAGCTTTTGTGAGTCTTTGTTTGTCAAAGGTCTGTGTCCAACTGTTTCTTTTACTGCTTAATTTTGCCATATTGATTGCAGGCATTAACAGAAGAGAGCTTGGAAATAAATCCTTAGATCCAATTTTGACTTGTAGTATCTTTGGAGACCTGATATTTCTCTGTTATTTTCATTGACTCTGTACCTTAATTAAGGGTGGTTATTCCTATAAACTTCATGTTTTAAAAGTGTGTGCTGGTGATGTTGTTTTCTAAAATGCTTTCCAAATGGAAAGTTCTACCTAAGAGTATATATGGTCTTCCTGTGTTTTACAGGAAATGTGTGGATCTGTGATGTTCAAGTATTTAAGGTAGGACATGGACTAACTAGTTTCTTGGGTCTGAAGTTGAAAGTCAGCATGGCTCATAGCTTTTATAATGTTATGAAGTAGCTCTCTTCTCTCATCCTCATATGACAATGACAGTACTCTCTAGGACAATTATTGTAGAGGCTGGATGTGGCGATGCAGATAAAACTCTTAGGACAGAGCCTGCATGCAGCACTCACTCTCAACAAAAAACAAAATCTCAAGCAAGATAGTTATTGAAATCGAAATTGCCTACATGATATTAACCTACATATACTTGATCACAAGACAAAAAAAAAAAAAACATCATCTAATACTTTTTGTCCTTAGTCACATGGTGTTCAAATTGTGACAGATTCATAAAGATTGCTAGAGCAATTCGTATTATTTTCACAAAACTCTCTTTTCTAGTTAATACAGATTGCCAATGGTCAGAACAAGGTACTTCACTGTCAGAATTATCAGACCCTATTTCACTAGTTGGAAGTTACCTAAATTTGTAATATAAATAACATGCTCTTAAGGTACTGTGGGTGCTTTTCTTAGAGCTAAGATTAGATTTATGCATTTCTGTGTTCATCTTCCTTCTCCTTCACAGTTGCTTTGGGGTCAATTAAGATGAGTGTGCAGCCTCACAGAAGAAACATGTGAATTCTTTATAAGCAAATTAAAAGATGCTCAGTATTACTAATAACCAGGAAAGCAGGTACTAATACATGAAGGAGGCAAGGATAGCCCACCCACTGAATGTCTGAGACTAATGGAACTGCCTATACCCTGTGTTGTTTAAGATATGAAGCCACTGAAATACATAGGTAATTGGATTATACAATGCTACTACAGTCAATTATCAAAACTGTCAGTTTCTTGAAGAAATATGCATGCACTCAACCATGGGACCTAGCTGGACTAGTCGCTCTTTTCCTTATGCTGACAAAATACAAGACACAAAGAACCTAAGAAGGGAAAGGCTTATTTGGCTCACAGTCTGAGGGTACAGTCCGTCACTGCGGGACGACCACTGGGTCAGGACTGTGCTCACATCTAGTCCACAGTCAGGAAGCAGAGAGCTGAATGCTACCGTCCAGTTCATTTGAGTCTTATTCCTAGGTTTGGGGCCCCAGATCATGAGACAATGTTGCCCACATTCATGGTGATTCTTTCCTCCTCAGGAAAACCTTTCTGGAAACACCCTCACAGATATATCTCCATGGCAGTTCTAAAGCTGACTTTGAAAATTAACCTAATCAGTCCTGTAATTTTACTCTTAAATGTGTATCCAAGAGAAATAGCCCAAAGGATTCTTTCTGTCTTTCTCTCTCTCTTTCTTTCTTTCTTTCTTTCTTTCTTTCTTTCTTTCTTTCTTTCTTTCTTTTCTTTCTTTATTTTTTCTTTTTAATGAACAAACAAAAGCAACAAGAACAAACCCCTGTTGCCTCCCCCCTCCCCATGCCTGCCACCCCACCCTCTCCCACGTATCGGCCCTGTCATTCCCCTACATTGGGGCACAGAACCTTCACAGGGCCAAGGGCCTCTCCTCCCATTGATGACTGACTTTGCAATCCTCTACTATACACATGCTGCCAGAACAATCAGTCCCACCATGTATAGTCCTTGGTTGGTGGTTGAGACCCTGGGAGCTCTGAGGGCATTGGTCAGTCCATATTGTTGTTCATCCCAAGAGGCTGCAAACCCTTCAACTCCATTGGTTCTTTCTCTAACTCCTTCATTGGGGACCCTGTACTCAGTTCAATGGATGGCTGTGAGCCTCTCCTTCTGTATCAGTCAGGTACTGTCAGAGCCTCTCAGGAGACAGCTATATCAGGCTGGAGTGCCCTTCCTTCAGTCTCTGCTCCATAGTTAGTCTCTGCAACTCCTTGCGTGGGTATTTTGTTCCCCCTTTTAAGAAGGAATGAAAAGCGCAAAGGATTCTACACAAATATCCATTGCTTCAATGTTGCTATGAGGAATACAAATAAAAATTTCTGCTTGGTGTAGTTTAACCAAGGCTGAGCCCTAATTTGAGTGTATCTCTATTCTCTCTGTCTTCCTTCTGTTTGTAGTTTCTGGCCTTTGTTGCCAGTCTGTTGTGTGTCTGATCTGTCTTTGATGTCTGTTGGTTGGGCTTATCCATAACAGAGCATATTGTTCTGTAGTTATTGAGCAGTGAAGAAAACACAGTATAAGAAAGGAATAAAACAGTCTTCACACAAAATTAGAATAGATTTCTACAAGGGAAGAAGTGACTTTGCTGATCCAACTGACCCAGAACAGCACTGGAATCTCCATGTGCTGCTTCCTACATTTTTGGGATAGTTATGTTTTTTAAGGTTGCTCTCAACCTGTTGACAACAAATGATCACCATTTTACACACACACACACACACACACACACACACACACACAATACATATACATACACAGGCATCTGCGCACAATTTGGCTCTCGAGTATGGAAGAATAAATAATTTAAGATTCGGTCTATGTTCTTGCCTTAAAGGTTGGAAAAGGTGATTACATGGGAAATCCAGGACGTAGTGTGCGTTGTTTCCTTTAGTGCCAGTTAAACATAAATGGGCCGAGTGTATGGTAGAACAGTAGGTAAACGCATGGTGTTCTGTGATCTCAAAGTATATGAAATGGGCAGCAAGACCTGGTAAATGTTTAGGTTTGAACTTCAAGAGCAATAGATACTTTCAGGAGGAAGAAGAAGAAGAAAAAACAATGTATCACCACAGTCCATAATATTCCTTTCTATAATGTTTAAAAGCTAGACATCAATATCAATAGATGTGTAGGTATATTATGTCTATATAGTTTATACTGCACAGAGAAGAAAATAGGAGGAAACATTGAAACCTGTTACAAGTAATGAGAAAAACAAAAACAAAGAAGCCTGAATAAAATGGCTAGTTACTATACAACATTGTTTTTATAAAAATTTTTTTAAAAGTGAACTTATATAGAAAACAAACTCCAAATTGTCTGAAATTGGAGCTAAAATTTATTGTAAAGTAATATAAAGGAAGCATTTAGCCAATGTTGTATACCTTGATTATGGAAACATTTAACTGATTGAATGGACTGAATTGAATTGAGCACTGATTTTTGTTGTACACAAATTTCTCATAAGATAATTATCTAGAATATATGAATAAATGGAAAATAACAAACTCAAAATATAATAGTCTGTGAGTTCATGATTAAAGTTGGCGGACAAAACAATAACAAATAGCACATGTAAGACACAGACTTATATGTTTGTCAGTTTTGGGTAATTCCAGCTTAACTGATGATCAGGTCTAGCCCTGTGAGTAGCCAATACTTGGCCATTTCCTTTAACACAACCTTTTTTGCTAGTCTTCAAGCCCTTACAGCTATTATTGATTTTCAATAATATTGTATGAAATAGGAGGTAATAAACTACTGTGGGTTTCCTTTTATGAAATAGAAATTCAAAATATGGTAAGGAATTATCTACCGCCATTACATACACAAACTCAGTCTCGTGTGGATATATTGCTACTCTAAATATAACTCCTTTATAAATAAGTGGCAGTGACTGTATCATTTTGCATCTTTCGTCTCTAGGGTCCGTCACACAAAGAATAACCTGTTCCTTCTCACTTCTAGATTAAGTAGCAGGAGAGCCTGAGTAATAAACTTAGTAATGCAGAGAGAAATGACTTAGGTACTGAGCTTCAAGAAGCTTTTAATATGGGCACTGTAGAGACAGATCAGCACTTAAAGCAATTGTAGCATATACATGAGGACTGGTGTTCAGATTTCCAGCACCAATGCATGTGCTAGGTGACCTCAGTGACACTCCTGGGAGACAGAGACAGGAATCCCAAGATAAGCTAGATAGTAAATCTACCCATATTGATGAACTTTGAGTTTGGCTACAAGAACTTTCCTAAATGAATAAGGTAGGTAAGCAATGGAGGATGGTTCCTAACATCAAACTCAGCCTTCCACATGCATATTTAGACATGTGCACATGTATTCTCACACATAATATACTCAAACATACACAAAAGTATCCATGAATAGGTGAACACTTGAATGCATACAAATAAGCATGTGCATGAACATGTGCATGCGCATGCACACATGCACAGAAAATGGATACAAAGAAGAAAGGAAGCTGACACTAGGACATGAGCCAGCTCCTCCAGCAGTTAGACAGACTGAGTGCAAAACCCCAAAGTTCCATTCAGCCAGTAGTTTGTCCACATTCACTCATCCTGCAATGAAGCCTTTTTGTTTTAAACACAGGTCAGCCTCTGTTTTACCCCGAGGTTACACTGATGAACAGTATCAGTAATCGTGCATCAAATGAAAGGTCCATCTTGTGTCTTTACATCTTACACACCTAGGTGGTACAGAATGTATGGGAATGCGATAATGAACCATGAAATTTGCTAGTAGTGCTAATAGTAGCATTGTCTTCTTTAATATTAAATTACAAGCACTGGCAAAGAAAGTATTCAAAATGCTTATAATTAACACTATTTCTTCCGTTCATTCACCCAATTATTTTGTGTTATTATTAACTATCTTTGCAATTTTGCCACAGGTCCAGTGGGTCCTGGCAGGGTGTGTCACAGAATTTGAATGTCAAGATTTCCCAAAGTATTCCATTGAGTTTGTCTCAATTTACCTCCAGGCCAGAACTGTGTACTGAGTCCAAGTTACACTGCAACTCAACTCACATGCCTGGTTTTCCCTTCTTTCTTGTCTACTCTGTTCTGTGTTCAAGAGATTGTAGTAGATACAAGTTATAGAAGCAACATATTTTGACCAGGTCAGATTTCTTGACATTTCCCTCAAGCTCATCTACTTTGAAGTTAGAGTAATAAACACAGGGTTGTTGTCTCCCAGTATGGGCTCCTCTCATTTTTGTCCAGTGTTGTGTTTGATTTGAAGTATCTATCCTCATATTATTATCATCTATAAGATTATGAGAGTGAAGATCTAAACCCATTTGAACTGACTAAAATATGTATCATAATTGAATTTCTTACGGGTTTCCAAATCACACTTATGCCAAGTGCTACATTTTAAATGCAGCTAAGAGGTTTCCAGTTTGAGGGTTCTACATTAAATAAGTGTTTTTTAAAAGTGAAGGATCGTAATCTCTGGCCTATGAGTAATTCAAATATTGGCCAATTCAGAGCTTCTACAACATCCTCTTTGAGGAACAGGTGAGTGAAGTTATGATGTAAATATTTCTTCTGCGTGGCTCCTCTCCACCATTCTCTGACGCTGTTCATATAGCCACTTGATCGAGATTTGTTGGATTCACCTGTCTCCTTGCATTTTCTCAAAGGTCTCTTCTTTGCATCCTCTCTGGATTTTGTGGTTATCACAAACAGCAGACATTTGTTGCACCCCCACGAGTGTCTCAGTCCTGTGTTTTGGCTGGGAATGTGTTAAGATACCAGGATTATGATGCAATTGTTTTAATCTGTTTCAAGAGGCCTAGGCTGGCTGAGCATCCAATGTGACATCTTAGGGAACTAGTCAGAGGGCATGGCAGGTAAAGCACTTCCTTCTAGGGCAGCAACTCCCCAATCTCAAATAGTGTCTGGATTTGTTTAAGGTATGAATTCAATATTACAGTAGAAGAGGAAGTTCTAATGGAAATATTGTACCAAGGATAACCTAGGGACTTATAATTTTTCTGTTGCATGACACTCTTCCTTGGAATACATAACCGAATGTCTACTCAGTCCAAAAAGGAAATCATCAACAGAGGGACAAACTACAAAAGTCTGACGTGGTGAATGAATGAGCTTATTAGAGTTCACATACAGCAGTATGGGTGAGAGATTACTTGCAGGAGCCGAAATGACCTAAGGCAGCTGCATCAGAGAAAGCCCACCTAGCATTGTGGGTAGAGCTAACAAAAGCAGGAACCACAGAGGACACTGTTCAACTTGCAGATGACTCTGCATGTGAAGAACATCCTTTCCAGGCAACTCATCAGATCTCTGCCTCTTCTAAGCAGCAATCCGATCTGAGAGTGCCTTTCAGTATCTTTTCTGCTTATGTAAGTTTGGGGATGGGAGAATCTAGTGCATATGCCGAATTTCAAAGACCTGCCTCTTGATGCTTCTGAGTTGTTTACTTTCTGATTCTCAAGGGGACTCTCTTTGGAATATCCTAAGTCTTAAAGAGCTTCCTTCTGGAATGGAATCTATCAACTTGGAGGATATTAATATACAACATCTCTTCTAAAAGTTTCTCTTACTTTTTGAAATGATATATCGTTTTCCCCTTTTCCTTCCTTCCTCACTTCAAACTCTCACATATACTTTCTCCTTTTCAAATTTATGACCTCTTTTATTCATTTACTGTTGCTACACACACACACACACACACACACACACACACACACAC
>JADRCC010511084.1:0-27411 GCA_019843855.1 Hylomyscus alleni
CTATATCTGTCTGACTCTAGAGCTTGGATCTTTAATCATTGTTGTCTGGTCCTTGTTATTGATCACAGTGAAATGAGTTAATAAATGAATGAATATCTCACCAGGAGCAAGATTTGCTGAAAATTGGTTTTTATGCAAATTTTATTTAGTAATTTTATTGAGATTTATATTAGAAAAAAGGCTATATTATTTGTTCTATGCTTCGCTTCATTTTGACACCATTTATTTATTTATATATTATGTGTTGTTTACCTTAGTCTAACTCACTTAAACTCACTAAAATTACTTAAAATTTACACTTTTGCACTTTCAAGGAAGTGTAAAATGAGACAGAGTGTATTTGAAGCTTGGGCCATTCATGTTATCTATGTAAGCTGATGAAACACAGGGGTAAAGCTATTACTGTTTACATCTGTTAGAAGAGTGATGACTTAGAAATGATAGACATACTTAGTTATCCTTCCATATCTGTGGGTCTCACATCCACAGAGTCAGCCAAACACAGACAGAATATTTAAAGACAACTCAACTACACATGTATTAAACATGTCTAGAACCTTTCTTGCCATTTTTCCTAAACAATACAGTATAACAAGACTGCACAGTTCCTACACTGCAATGGAGACCATAGGTCACCAGAGACAATTTATATAGTATATAAATTTATATAGTATATAGTATATAGGAAGATGTTCATGTGTTCTGTACAAATAGGATCATATTTTGTGTGATGGATGGAGTATTTGCAGACTTTGGTATTCTCAAGAGGGTCCTGGAGTCAATTCCCATAGATGCCACTTACAACTGTTTTATAATAAAGTCCTATGGTGACTCTGGCTGCTATGCTCCTCTTGCTGTGTCATTAGAGTAACACCTGCCTGAGAAACTTCATTGATACTTCTCTTGATATTTGATGTGTTCTGAGAAACAAGGACATAGCCCTAATCAGTGTGTTCTTGTAGTCAATAGGTTGAGCGCCTACCTGTTAAGGGTAGAACTAAGTTTTCCATAAACTCATAGACATTGAATCCTCTTCAACTAGTAGTTTCTTCAACTTTGCTATATTCCCAGGAAGGTAATTGGAAGAAAATCTCCTTTCTCTGTTTCTGTTTTAATATTTTCCTACTAACTGTGATTCCCTAAGGTTCCCAGAGCCAGGTAGGAATGTGAAATACAGATGTTAGCATCTGTGTAGAATCTCACACAATAGGATGGAAGCTGGGGGTCCAGTTGGTCACCTCTAATGAATAATACAAAGTGCTCAACAGCCATTCTTAAAATGTTCCCATGGCTTTCCTTTTGATTCCCTGTTCCCCTGTAGAAGAGTTACTTCAGCACCTCTACCCATAAACTGCATACCAGTACTATTTAGACCTTGCTTCCCTCATGGTCCTTTTCTACTTTCAGTTTTTGCAATCACAAAATTCTGTCCCAAGCTATCTGGTAAGGCTGGGCCCTTAATCACATGTTGGGAAATAGGAAACAATGAGTTTCACATGTAGACACTGTAGAAAATAAGAAACATATATTAATTAACATTGTTTTAACTTATAATATGCCTATGGCCACTTCTACTAAATCTTTAACAACATGTCTATGTCATATGTAATGGTACCTTTATTAATCTGTGTTTCTCTGGCTTGTTCTCCTTTCTCATTCACCTATCTCTTAATCTTATTGTAACCAAAGGCTTAGGATACTGCTCATTTCATTGTGTTGGGGGAAGAGAACAGGCAGGGAGAACACTAATGTCACCTCCTCAGACTTTCTTCTTGACTTTTTGTGATCAAAAATTGATGCCTTTGATGGGCAAGGATCTTGAATATGAAGTAACATCATGAGAATTTGTAGCATGCCCTTACAACACTAGGGAGAGTTTCTTCTTGAACTCTTCCATTTGGACAGTGAGTAACGAGGATTGAAAAGGAGTTCTCTATACAGTATAGAAGTAATCTGGATGTAAGTTCTGGGTGAATATATGGACACCAAACAAGCGTAAGGAATTGTAAATGTGGTAGCTTTAAGCAAACAGTCTTGAGTGTCATCAGTAATATTCAGGAAATAAATTAAGTATTTTATAGAAACAACAGGGAGCTGTTGAGACAGTCTGCAAAACCACAACAGCTATACTGGCTGTATAAATCAGTGTAGTTGGATACAACCCAAACATACAGGACTGTGTCGCTGAACCTTAAGAAGAACTCAGTATTCCTATTTCCCTGACACTCTTGTCTGCTCAGCGAATAGATACTTTGGGTCAGAATTTAATTTACTTTGTAGGACTATGAAATGCATACATGTGTGAATATATGCATAGAAACTAATATATTCAGAAATTGTATATGAGAATATATAGTACATACACACTCCTCATAATTCATCATTTCATTTTATCTAGAAGGATGTGGATATAAATATAGACATGCTTAAATCAAGTCTGTTCCATGTGGTACGAGTGAGATCCACTAATGACTAGGAGTAGAGGGCAGATGGAACATATTTTCCCACATGTTTGTCTCTCCTTACTCTTGCTTCTTTGCTCTCTAATATCTGTTCAGCCACCCTGGATTGCTCCAATGCCTCAAATATGCTAGGCTCTCTCTCCTACAGAGTGCCTACGTGCTGCTGTTACTCATGTCTAGCACTACCTCCATCCCCTCCTCCCACACACACTATGTGATAGACAATATAGATACACATACTTTTCTGCTAAGGTAATTTTTACATAAACTCCAAGGAAGCTTTCAAAGGTGATTTATTATATTTTAGGAAAATTCCTTTGACCATTCTCTTCCAAATGACATATTTCTAGCACTTTAATAATTCCTAGAATGTACCAAGGCTTAATGAATATTTGGTGAATGAGAGAAAACTGGAATGAATCAATGAATAAAATATGAATACTTGGGTGGATAGATGAGCAAGGAGAGGATGGATGGGCACATAAATGAGGGAATGGCATTTGCCATTTCCCACCTCTCCATTCTCATAAGTCAGAAGTACTCTCTTCCTTAGCTGCTTTGAGTCCAGCTTGCTGGTCAAACATCTTCACGTCCTTCATCTCATGTCAAGGAGACACATTTGCTTTTTAAAATCAAATCTTATTTTGAGCTGCCAGAGGTCAGAGTCAGTAAGGCAGCAGCATAAATCACCCCTTTTGTTTTTATAGATTAGAACTTGGTCATCTGAATAGGGTACTTTCATTGACTTGTGGGGACAGGTTTCTCGGTTCCCCAAGGACAAAAGAATTCACTCATTCATTCCTCTATCTATTCATTTATTCACATTTCAATTAATATTTTTAATCAGTCTCTCCCGCAGTTTGTCAATTAAGAGAAACAATCTCAGATTTTAATAGAATTGAGTTTTAATCAGGTATATCACTTTCAATACTGAAAGTCTGCAACACTTGTGACTTTTCTGAACTCCATTTCACTCCTGTAGAAGGAAAGGCTCATCATTTTAACTATTAGGGTTGTCCTGAGAATTAAAAGGGTTAATAAATGGAAAGTATTTTATACAGCCTCTGGTATGGAGTTGATGATAAATAAATGTTAGCTCCTATTATAAATTCCTTAAAATATGAATTCCTCCTCTCATCAAATATGGATTGAACTCCTCTTGAGTAGCAGACCCTGAGTTGAGTAAAATATGCTTCCTACCTCTTAATAACTCACAGTCAGTTGAATTTGACCAAGACATAGGTCAATAATTTGAAAACTTTCTGACAGATTTAGTGGTGGATATAGAAAGTGTCAAGACCAGAGGAATGACTCAACCTGTCTGTGGGGAGATAGCAAAGTGGCTTGGCATGGCAGAAGAATGTGGTCTAATTGAGGCAGGTAAAGTCTGGATTATCAAAATGTTTCAGCTGCCACAGGAGGATGAAATGCAGACAGGTGGGACCGGGGATAACATGGAGAGCGATAGCCAGAGTGCGAGCGTGGAAGGTATTAAGTAGGCCAGATATGAAAGAACAGGGTCTGCATGAAGAAAGGGTGTAGACACACAGGAGTGGGGTTTGGAGGATTCTGTAGTTATTTGTTTCTTGTGGTGTGGCTTGGGAGGTGCATCCTGGGAAACTTAAAAATAAGATACTCTCACATTCCTCTCATACATTGATGCTTCCTGTGCCTATGCATTAGAGAGACCCTGGATGATTGTAGGGTCACTGAATCATGAGAAGAGCTAAAATCAGGCAGTAGGAGTTAGGGAGCACTGGGATATGAATGATAGAGTCCCTAAATCAAACACATATTGGAGTTAGATTCTTCAGAAGTGAGGAAGGTTATAGTACTTGTAAATGTTTTCCCCCACCTTGATATTAATGTAGAGTTAGCATTGTAAAAGGGGGGGCAGACTTTTGATTTCTCCTTGAGTCTTTTGGGGTGACGGCTCTAGAGTATTCCTGGCTATATCTTCAGTCATCGGAGCGGGTTTCACGGCTTTATTGCCAAAGCCATAGCTGAGTGTTTATGGCTGAGTGATAAATCCCTAGAACATGGATTTCTTACTGGAAGTGCTGACTCAATCTTAACTTTCACACTGCAAATGGTGCTACAATAAAATGTATATATCAAAGTTGTGGTGACTATAAAGGTCTTTTAAAATCGAGTTGACATTGCAGTATGTTTGCTTGAGATAAGGTGAGGATTTATGTTCATAAATAGAATTGTGGAGCCTGAGGAGCATAATTGGTGATTTGGGGTGTTGAGATTTGGGCATCTTTTGTCCTTGATCCTCAGTAAAATTTGCTTTTCTTCTGTGGGAGGCAGTCTCACTTTTCAGTTCTCAGTTTGTCTGTGTGCACAGATAGAGATGTCATCTAAGACCCCTTTATACGTTATCCTGGGAAATGCTTTTCAAGCCAGTTTAATCCGACAAACTATGGCATGTTTTGTTTGTTTGGCTCACTTTTTTCATTCCTCTCTATGTTGGATTCCTTAGTATGTGGCCAGAATACAAACTCAACAAGAGTTATTAGAGTTAATTTACAGTCTAGTCTTTGAGAGAGACTTTTTACTAATTCACTGTTCATAGATTCCTGACTCCATGTCTGCCCATAATGCCGGGGTGCTCAGAGGAAGCAATGGTCATGAGAAACTTTTACTCTCAAGGGACTTCCACTGACGAAATACAAGCAAATCAAATAGATATCATTGGATAAACACTGGAATTGGGTATTTGTTTTTACATGATTGCACCAAGAAGTATTCATTTCTTTCTACAAAAATGAACAGCGAATAGAGGGAAGTTATTAGATCTGCATACTGATACCTATGATAGTAACCCCAACTATGGTTTGCCTCCCAATGTGTTAACTATTTGTGGTCAACAATGGTATAAGACTCTTAAGTGGAAAATACCAGAAATTAACGTTATCAGTTCAAATTCCACATTCCTCTAAGTGCATGACAAACTCTTGTGTCACCTTGGGTCCTGCTTAGATGTGAATCATTCAGTTGCCTATTGTGTCCATTGTGCCTATATAAACCTTCTGTTATTCACTCAAGTGTCAGACCTGTCCACAGTGTGGGGCATCAGTTGTGGATAAGTGGGGGACTACTATTATTTACAGATAAAATCCTTAGAGATATGAAAAAAAAAACAAGGCCCATTGAGGGTCGCTGTGGCTGGAATCTAGGTAACGTGTTTAGAAATAGCTCTACAGCTAAATAAATTACTAATGAACTACCAGACCCCAAATCATAGAGAGAGTGTGAGAAACCTGTCTTAATGAAAGGTTATACTTAAAATAGGAGAGGTGGTATCATCAAGTCCATAGTAGTTGGCTGGAAAGATTGATAGTTGGGGCCTGGTTTTAGGAGTACTCAGAAAGGAACTGGTGAGGGGTGATATAGACATGGGATGCAGAGAGTGAGTTGGGAGGTTTCAAGGCTATTATATGTTTTCCCAAATTAAAATTCATATTGTCTTTGGCCTTCTAGCGATTTCTTTTGGAACTTATGGTTATCTCCCTGACCTGTTTTGACAGGTTTCATCACAGGGAGACTGTAAGTATCCCTGAAGAATTTGTAGTGACCAGAATCTCGGCCACTTGCTGTAACCAAGTAGCACAAAACACACAGTTAGATATCAGCCGAGCATCCTGGAGAAGGACCCAGAGATATCCTTATCCCAACAGTCAATATTTACACTTCTCAAAGTGCTTGATTAAGATTGCTCTGTCGGCACACAGCCCCTTGAAACACACACACTGGGTACATGGTCTGCATTGCAAAGTACGCATTTTTAATATCGATCTCTCAAAATCCAACAGGCCTCATTGATTTCCACAGGACCTGGAAGAAAGACTGTGATAAACCAAAGACTCTTACAGCTTCATCAGCCAGAGAACATGACTTATTTTCCTCTTCCTTGAACTTCTCCTGGCTTTCTGGGAAGATAACTTATTTTTATTTCTCTCTTTATTTCTTTATTTTTGAATCAGCCTGTATTAAAGTCCTATAAATAACTCCTGAGACACACGAAACAGATTCATTTAATTTTCCTTTAGTTATCCTAAGTCGGAACAGATGTGTGTCTGTGATAGAAAAGGGGAGGGGAGGATGAATCATAGGTGTGGGGAGGGAGATGAGCTGCCTGCTGGCATCTGAGGCAGAATATCTGATTTTTGGAGGTTGGCAGCCAGAGCAAGCCCATTCTGCCAGCATCAAAGCTTGGACCTAATGACATCTGCCACAGCTGAGTCCCTAAGAATGCTAAGATTGCAACTACCCAGCCAAGTTTATAGAATGTGTTCTTAAGCTTCTGTCCATGGTGCTGAACAGTTGCTTCGGGCATTTAATGATGTTTATTTTCTTATATTACTAAAAGATATGGTGATGGAGCAGGTAGATGAGAGGCTGTGGGAGTTTCACCAAACATCTGTTCCTTGTCCAGGGTTTATTTAGAATCTTGTGGTGTGAGAGACACGCAGCAGATATTCATGGACAAGTCATCTCTTTCTAACTTGAGAGCAGGTGCTCTTTGCATTGCTGATTAGGAGTTGCTAAGTGTTACATCGCAGGGTGTGGTATCATGAGGCTGTCTGGGACATCAAGAGTGAGCCAGCTTCGGGAGAAGTCTTCAACTTTAAGCTCAGGAAGGAAGCAGGGCCAGGATCCTCATCTGACCTGGCATGATACAGTATGATGCTCAATGGAAAGAATGATGCAGCAAGCAGAATGAAACAAAAGTGGTTACATCAAACCTTCCAAGATCCTAGCAGGGACTGCTAGAGCCCATAAGACCCAGGAAGATGTCATAGTCCAGCCACATGCTCCTAGAGATGTGATCAAGTGTCTTCTCAGAAAGGGTTAAGGAGGGCAGCCTGACAGATATCCAGATAGCTGAGGTGACAGAGGTGTGGCAGTTTCCCAAGAACTGTTATGGATGCAGAGCCTGATGATCTGCATGGACTTCCTCCTCTTCATTTATCCTGCCCTATGCTGAAGGCAGTGTTTTGTGCGGTCTGGATTTGGTTAGGATGGGGCTATGAGAGGCTCCTCTCAAATCTCAATGTGAGTCACTGGCAATGATTAGTGTATTTATTTCATTTTTTCAAAATATTCTTTGATAACTTCATTCATGAGCACTGAATGTATCAACCTCTTCTTCCCCTTCCATCTCCTTTTGCATCCTCTCCAGAATTCATAATATCTTCTCTTATTATTATCATTTTACATACGCACACACACAAACACATATATGTGTATGCATGCACAGCATGTGTATGAGGAGATGGATGCATGCACACATCCAAGCACATATATACAACTATGTCCTCAACTGACCACTTGGGATTGGACAGTTTATGTGGGAACTCATTCTTGGAGGAAACTAGGACATATTTGTAACATGCAGACCTCAATTTAGTAGGTCTGTCTGAATTGAGATTGGAGATTCTGGATTTCTAACAAGCTCCCAAGAAGTCTAAAGACAAACTTTGAGACATGAGCTAGAGGAGTCCTATAAAAGTAGATTTCCAGGGGCCAGAGGCCACTATAGGCAGATTGGCATAAGTCGCTTATCAAATAATCACTAGGAAATTCCTAATTGAGACTCAGTATATTTATACCTTCCTCCATATCACATCTAATTTTTCTCAACACTGTTGGCTATCTTGCATCCCAGACTTCTTTGAATAAAGGTGCAGAATTAGGCAAGGTGCCTTGCTTCCTTTGGCAGGGCCAAGTAGCTTGTGAAGATCAATGCAGTTCAGATATCAAGATAACAGATAACCACTGCTATGGAAGCACCAGTCAGTAACAGCTGATGCAACAATAGTCTTTTAACTTTGTTACCATGCAGCACAGAGATGCTAGGCCATCATTGAAGAACTCTTGAATCTTCACAATCCTATCCGTGAAAATGGATTTCATCTGGGTTAAGGCATGCAAACCATGTGCAGTATTTTGGATGTGGCTTATAATCTAGAAGCATAGGCTATTGTGTAGGTACCAGCATGCTCTACTAAAGGTCAGATAATAAATTCTCCAAGGTTTGAAGGTCATGCAGTCTCTGTTGCAGCTCCTGCATTTGGCTGTTTTAATATGAACACAAATTAGATGAGGAGAGCATGGGTTGGGGGGGTAGTTTTCCCAGTGAACTCCATTTCCAGGATTGACCAGAAGGATGTATCCTACCATGATGTTGAACAGTATTGTTCTACGAGTCTTACCAAGAAGACTCTGCCAGAGGTCCAAAAGCCCAGGAAAAAGAAAGACACATCCTCTGCCATCAATGTAACTTTACTTAATTCCCTTGAAAATGAGCAACAGTGCCCAGTCTGAATGGAGAATACAGCAAAAATAATTACAGGGAACTGAATGCCTGGCAGTATTGGCCCCTTTGGTAATGAAGTTGTTAGGGCCAGCAAACAGCACCATGGCTACAGCTTCATACTGAGAAATGTGAAGGTGTTCCTTGAGAGGCTCAGTACACATGGAGGGACTCAAGGTTCCAGCCACATATGTAGCAGAGGATGGCCTTGTGGGGATGTCATTGAGAGGAGAGGCCCTTGGTCTTATGAAGGCTCAGTGCCCCAGTGGAGGGGAATGCCAGGACAGGGAAGTAGACTGGGTGGGTTAGTGACTAGGGAGAGGGTGGATGGGATGGAGGGGGGTTGGAGGGGAAATGAAGAAAGGGGATAAAATTTGAAATGTAAATAAAATATCTAATAAAAATAAAATAAAAAAGAAAAGTCCAGAAATCATAGAATGAATCTCTCTGAGGCAGCGTCCCCAACATAAATGTTACCAGTTAAAGACAGTTGTCCATTCTCTGGTGATACCCTGCCTGGTGAGACTGTAAAGAACCAGGAAAGCAGTCCCAGAGAGAATGTCTGTTTTTTCCTTTTCATCAGGAGCAGCATGGAGAGGGTAGTGTGAGGAGAGTTCTCTGTGGTTGATATTAAAGGAGAGGAAAGATGGAGTAAAGATCTCAGGGTGAGATCTTTATGGCTGACACAGGGTCATCTAACCTGCTGGAGAACACTAGGATTTTTCATCTCCTTATCCTCACCTCACACTTACCAGGCTCTGGCAGAATGTACAAAGAGATGGGTTTTATTTATCTTTGCTTTGTCTAACATCTCCAAATTCTGATCAAGTGAGAAATGAATAAATGATGTGAGCTCTGACCCAGAGTAGCCAGAGCATGAACAATAAAGATAGGGCCTTGGAAAAGCCTTCCAGAGAAACTGGATAGAGCAGAGGTTCTGTGATAGCTGCAGATTGTGAATGTCTCAAGGTCGTTCAGGTAAGAATGTACCAGGTGGACAAAGGACAAAGGTCATTTATTCTTGCTAACTGACTCAGGAGCAGGTTTGCATGGATAGAGATAGTCATACTTAGGGGAATGTCCATCGCTCTTGTGGAGCTCTGTCTGGTCTAATCTATGCCAATAGTCTTGTGTATTATCCCACTTGTCCCTTGATCTTTCATGAGTCAACAGTGAGGTTCTCCCTCCTTAGAATGTCAGCTCCTGCACAGAGAGAGGCCAGGTCTGCTTTTCTTTAGTGCTGTGCCCACACATCTGGTTGAGCAGCATTGGCTGATGGTGAAAATGTAATCATACATGCCTTTGGCTGCCTTCGGGCTGGTGCTGAGCCCAACTACCTAGAGAAGTACAACAATCATATCTGGCAGGGACTGGAGAACATGGATGGATGATGCATTTCTTTAGCTGTAATGCTTTGGCTTCTACTAAGAGATACTTCTATTTTCATAATACAAAGAGGAATCAAAATATTGTCCTCTCCTAGGTCAGTATCGCAAGGTGGAAAGAGAGACACTAAGAGACTGTTGCTTGACAGTGAATATTCTGAGATGAGAGGTCTGTTTAGGATGTTTTAGGTGAAGGCGGGAATACAGTTGCTGGTAAGGTTTCAGTGTACATATAAAACACTTAAAATCTTCTAGGAGGGATATACTGATTGGGTAGGTCCAGGATAGTGACCCAAGATTCCACTGTTCTAACAAATTCTAGAGTGATGTTGCTACTGGTACCAATGGACCATGGAAGGGGCTGGATGTTTGTGTCTCCCCCAAATTCATGTCAAAGATGAACCTCTGAAGGGATAAGCATTCCTCTCTCCCTATCTTAAGAGAATCTCTCACTGAACTTGAAGATCACCCCATCCGTCAAAACTAGCTGGCCAGTTAGCTATAAGGATTTGCCTGTTTCTGTCTGCAAGTGATGGGATTACAGATTCGCACTACCATACCTGGCACTCTACATGCCCGTTGGGACCCAAACTCAGGTGGTTCTCTTGCTTGCATAGCAAACACTTTATAAACCAAACCATCTCTTCAGCCCAAAGATGAACTTTTCTCTTCCATGTATGAGTGAAAACATGTGTTACTGAATTTGTACACCTGATTTCTTTCACTTGACGTGTCAGTCTCATCCATGTGCCTGCATGTTAAAGAATTTAATACTTTTACTGGGTGGTAAATATTTTTAAAGGTTTATAGAAGTAACATGAATAAACCTGGAGAATTAAACAGTTTTACAAGATGTCTTACTTATTCAGTGTTCTATGACTGTGAAAAGGCACCATGACCAGGACAACTCTTATAAAGAAAAGCATTTCATTGAGACTGGCTTATAGTTCAAAGGTTTACTCCATTGTCATCATGGCAGGAAGCATGGTGATACACAGGCAGACATGGTGCTGGAGAGGAACTAAGAGTTATATATGTGGATCTGCAGGCAGCATGAAGAGAGACACTCGACCTGGCCTGAGCTTTTGAAAGTGTGAAGGCCACCCACAATGATATACTTCCTCCAATTAAGACCTATCTACTTTAACAAGGCTACCCCTCCTGATTCCTTCAAGTAGCACCACTTCCTAATGAACAAGCATCTAAACATGTGAGCCTACAGGGGTGATTCCTATTCAAGCCACCATACAAGGAATAAAGGAAAGTATAGAGTTATCAGTATGAAAGAAAATAGAATACAAAGGCATGGTTTATATGTGCTGTGTGTATGGTGTATACATATGTGTCTGAGGTATGAATGGATATGTGTAGGTGTGGAATGCATATAAATGAAATTGAGGTATTTGTATAGGTAGGACTGAGTCTAAGTGTTTATGGAGTGTGATGTATGTGTGTGTGTAGTATTTGGTGTGTCTGTTTGAAGGTGTAGTACATGCATGTGTGAGGATAGTACATATGTGGTGTGTGATATAGGTTTGGGGTGTGTATTGTGTGAGGTCCTATATGTATGTATGATGTGTATGTGTGTAGTGTATATGTGTTTGATGTGTGCATGTGTTCTGTGAAAACAGTTTTAATATAAACACATATATGCATACAATATGTACATATGTTGACATATTGCATTATGTGGTATATATAGCCTATGTGTGCTATGTCTCTTTGTGACTTGTAGTGTGTCTTGGAGTCATGGGTTATAGGACTGCAGGCTTCTCACTGGATCCAGAGGTCTGGTATGATGAGAAGCCAGGGTTGGACCACATAGAGAGCCATGCAGGCTTGTTAAGAAAACAATCTAAAGGATTTTCTTTGAGGAAGAACATGTTATTGACTGGCTGACAGCAATTTGCTTTTAAGTGGAGAAAAGTTCAAAAATAAAACCAGATATTTTCCCTCAAAAGTAGGGTTTCTCAGTCAGGGTCATTGACTTGTCAGCCTGGTGAGTCTGTGGTGGCTATCTGTGGCGTGGCTATTATGTGCTCCATGGCATCTTATTGGATACTGCTGGAATTCCCAAGCCCTAGCCACTGCAACCCAGAATGACTACAGACATGGCGAACATCCTCTGGGGTAAGAAATAGCCTGTGGCTGAGAACCACTATTCTGCTTGAAATTCTTCACTCTCTGTATTCACCTCATGGATGCCCAGGCCCTTCAAATATTCAGTAGTCCGCAAGACTCCTGGACTAGGTTCAGCTAGGAGGCCATCGATCTGTTTGCTGCTTCTCTAAAGCAGCAAAGAAACAGGGTTTGTCTGGAGTTGAAACACAGACACGGCTGCTTAGGAATTCTGTTTTAAAATTAGGAAAAGTACTGCCTTTTCCTTCATTTCTTGGCCCCTTCCCTCCAGATGCAGAAGCACTTGCCGGAGAAAATACAGTCATGTGATGAAAATCTCAGGTTTTCCATATCTGTGGATGGGATGTGTTTTGATTTGTTCATCATCATATCAGATCAGACAGGCTGAGTTTTTACATGGCCTAAGCTGATGTATCAGAGATATTCTAGCCTTACACATTGCTGCTGCTTTTGCAGAAGCAGAGAATGCTAGGGACGCAACACCCCTGTGAAGATGCAAACAATGAAACGTATACTTTTGAAATTCCTACTGGTTCAGAGTATAGTTGGAAGTACAGGATATATTGCTCTAGAGTAGTGTGTGCTGCAGCTTAAAAGAGACTTGGTCCCAGATGAGACCGGAGGATCATGAGGTCAAGAGCAGCCTAGGATACATAGTGAGATCCTGTTTCTAAAACAACAGCAAAGAAAGACAATGACACCTATGTGAGCACTGATGTCATTATAAGTTAGAGAAAGCTATTTTAGTTTTAAGCCTCATTTGCATGAGCTGTTGAAAGAAAGCAGTTGTAGGGAGGATGAGGTGAAACATGGCACTAGAAGGACTCAAGTTGCCTGGTATGTAGCAATTCACTGGGAAAGGAAGTCGATCAGGCTTATCAGTGTTTCAGGCACAACTTTAATCATATTTATTACTTCCTTAGTCAGAAAGGAGGGAAAAAGGAAACTATTATCTATGATATGCCAGACAACCCTATAGCATATGACCCACTGACAAGCCCCACAGAAATACTTAGCATATCTCTGGCACTATATAGTCTATGAGTGCAGAAAATTCAAATCTGCACTCTGGTGGTTTGAATGTTTGGACCATGGGAAGTGCCACTATTAGGAGGAGTAGCTTTGTTGAAATCGGTGTGGCCTTGTTGGAAGAAGTGAATTACTGTGTAGGTGGGCTCTGAGGGATTCTAGTGCTCAAGCTCTGCCCAGTACAGAAGAGAGCCTCCTCCCAGCTGCCAGCAGAATCAGGTCTCTTGGCTGCCTTTGGATCAAGATGTAGAAATCTTGGCTCCTTTAGTACTCCGACTGCCTGAATGCTGCTATGCTTCCTGTCATGATGATAATGAATTAAACCTCTAAACCTGTAAGCCAGCCTCTAATTAAATGCTATCTTTTATAAAAGTTGACTTAATCATGGTTATCTCTTCACTACAATGAAAACCCTAAGACCTAAGACAAGCACGTATCTGCTTCTGAAACAAATGTCCATTTAGTATTATAACTTTACAGTAAGGCCTTGAAATTTCTAAAATAAACTATCAGAGCTTTGCTTAGTGCCTCATAGCTGTCTGCTTTCTTTTTGTTGTTGTTGTTGTTGTGCTGTCTGCTAGTCTTTAAATATGTTCGTAAAATGGCTGTCTATTTCTGTTCCACCATTTGTTAGTCCTGTGACCTTGGTGAGGATGTTTAATTTCTTTTAGCCTCATTCCATTCCCAACATCTCTGAGATGTGACATTACACCCATAGCTTTTAAATGGCCCGACATCAGTTATGGTGTATACTTGCATCTCAATGAGAATTCAGACTATCATCACTCTTCCTTAACAGACCAGATATGGATTGCATGGGGAGGTTGAGCAGAGGTGATGCTCTGGGCCTTTTTGGATAAACTTGAGCTTTCTTCCATTGACCACATTGACCAACAGACCTTCTGTGTATCTCCCCATCATTGCACCCCTTCACTTTCATCTTTGCTGTAACATGAAGTCGATACGTGAAATTATTAGGCTTTGGGGGAAGCAGACAGAGTTCTGTAATCTGCAGCTGTTTCCTTTCGCTGGTCAAACCTTCAAGCAATAAGCTTCACCTTTATTGACAAACTTCAGATGCCTTTCAAAAAATAAAACAAACAGGTAAGAATAGAAACTTGTTCAGGGTGAAAAATCTTTTGCCCTTGGCCATATATTTATTGATCCATCTGAACTACATGTACTTTAAGATCTCAGAATCGTATTAGGATTTGGTTGGAGCCTGTTTTTGTGATAGGGTGGGTGAGAGCATTGCTGAGGGGCCTGGTTGCTGACATGGACTTTTGTGTTGTCTTTTTGTGAATGTATAACATAGCAATTCAACATGACACACATTTGTTGCATTGAAACTCTATACAGTTGCTATAGATATTAAATGTCTAAATATAAAATAGTGCCTTATAATTCTACTTGATCCACTAATAATATGTCCGCAATAAAAAGAGTGTGTCCTATTATTTCTATGGTCCTGATGAGGAAACTGACTCTCTGAATATAATAAAACAGATGTCATTCACTTGGCCACTAATTTCAGTTTCACCAATGCTTTGTGAATATTTGATTTATGTTGGGTACCAGGCATGCAGCAGTGAACCCCACTGATAAGGAATATAGAGTTAAAAGGCTATATGAGGACAAATGGTCTTACATGGTCAGCACATGTGAACACAGAACTTGGAGGCAGTGTGGAGCAGTATATGACATAAACAGTGTCAGTAGGAACTTACATTACAGGTAATGGGAACCAACATGTGATGGAAATCTACAGAGAAAGGGTAGCTTGGTAAAGAATAATGCAGTTGTCAGTCAAAAGGGAAGAAGGCTACAGAATACCTTGGGAAGAGAATGGTGCAAGAAGAGGCTGGAGTAGAAGTTGCTATTCCAAATCTGCAGGTGTTAGGTAGGCATTATATGTGCTTGGACTAAGCCAGCTGGGCAGGTAATGGGTTCACCAATGGGTCTCCTTTAGAAAACTATCCCCTTGTAAGAACAGATGCTGCATGGTGCTAGGTATTACCCACAGACTTATGTTTTGAGTTATTGGTCCCCTATTTTGAAGACTGTGAAGTGTTTGTGAGACAAAGCTTGGCTGGCAGAAATAGATCAGTAAAATGGATGGGCATTCAGAGGTATGAACCTTTTTGCCTTTTGTCTGTGTTCTGTCTCCTCCCCACACCCACACCATGGGAATAACCCTCTACCTTTCCTGAATCACAGTCAGAGCCACCCCCACTGTCAGAACTGAAATCTCCCAGAAGCCTATGAGCAAAAATATGCTGTTTCCATGAGGTATTTTGTGACCTTGGTGTGAAAAGTCACCGAAAAACATGTGATTAGATCTTTCTGAGTTTCCCAGGAATTTTCCTTATTGTTAAAGGTCTACGGTGAATCTTGAAAGTTATCATAGGAACTGACTCTTAGGTGGAGAGGATAGGGTGGCTTGGGGTGGATGAAGGCATCAGAATTGTTTGGTTAATTCTGAAATGTTTATTGGACTTTAATGGAGTAAATGACAAGCTATGTTGTGCATTAGCCAGAGAGTAATCTAAGGAGTCACAGGCAGAAGTTGAAATTTTAAGCCATGAGATTTGATACCATCTCTTAGAAGATGCTATATAATGAGAAAAAGCCCAGGCCTGAGCCTTGGAAATTTACATTATAACATCAGGAATGTGAAGGCCCATTTTTAGAAGATAAGACAGAATAGTGGGTGATCTGGAGGATAGGTTAGGACAGTCAAAGCCAGAAGAATGACTGTGCTCAGAGAGATGGGTGGGATACATGGGGTGATAAATATCCTCTGGATTTCAGAGGGCTGAGATGGATGGGATCCATATTTGAGAAGATGCAATAAAAGACATGGACGGGAATCCAAATAGATATATAAATAAATGATCAAGAAACTTGGGGGAATGGGAAGATGGCACAGTCAGTAAGGTGCTTTCTCTATAAGCATGAGGATCCAATTTTGAATATCTGGCACCCACATTAAAAGCCAGGTATGGTGATTTATGCCTGAAATAATTGTGTGTGATAAGGGAAGACAGGTCCTGGAGCTCAGTGGCTTTCTCATTTGAATGAACTACAGTGCTATGGGTTCAGTGAGAGACACTATTTAAAAAATGTGGTAGTGGTAGAGTAGGGGCTAGAGAGATGGTTTATGTTTAAGAGCCCTTGCCACTCTTCTAGAAGACCACCCACCCAGGCAGCTTACAACAGCTTATGATTCAAGCACTAGGGAATTTGATGTTCTGTTCTAGTCTCTGCAGGCACTGCACAGACTCACATAGAAACAAACTTGTATTAAAACAAATAAGATAGGCAATGGTCGAAGAAGACTTTTTGATATAGACCTATGGCATCTACACCTACATGCATATGTCTGTGTGCACGTAAACATGCACACAGAAAATTGAGTCAACAAGACACGAGGGAGAAAGCTAGTTCCACATCTCTGAGTTTCCAGTGAAGACCCAGGATCCACAACCATAAAGCAGAGGAATGGGTCTGAAGCCTCTGGGACATGTAGCTTTCTCTAGTCTGATATCTTTGAGTTCACATAAAGGCCACTGTTTTTAATGCCAATGTTGGCATGGTCATCTTTCTGCCTCTCCATTTCAATAAAATCTTGTTTTGACTCCTGTCATAATCTAAGATGTGCCCCCTGCCTCTCCTTTGCCTACAATAACACCACACTTCCACTGAGTATCTATATTGACCCCCCAAGAAGAGGGCATTAGATCCCCTGAAACTGGAGTTATAGGAGGTTGAAAGCCACCCACTGTCAATGCTGGGAACTGAACATAGTTCCTTTGAAATAGCAGCACCCACTGCTGAGCCTTTTCACCAGCACCCAATACTCCATGCTCTTATTAATCATCTCTCCAGATCCAAAGCCCACCTTTGACATCTGGTCTGCTTTTGCTTCATTTCATACCAAACTTGCTTTATTCATTCTTTATATATCCTGACTTTCTACCTATTGCTCAAGTACCCCAATCCTCCTAATCCCACGGGCCTCCTTGTAACCTTCAATTCCCTCAGTTTTGTTTTCCTTTTGTATATAGCACTGTTTTTCTAGATTGCCATCTCTAAAATTGTTTCCTTTAATTCTCTTAACAGGAAAGCTATGTATAAAAAAAAAGTAAAGTGAATGAATATGGCTTATGAACATTTATGGCCAACCATTCCCAATTCTAATAATATTGTACCCTCTACCATAATCTTTATGATTATTGCACCATTGCTTCAATGCCAGCTTTCTGGTAGTAAAGGTCTCTATCACTCTTGTCTGTTACTTTGTCCAAATACTCAAACCTGGAACAACTACCATTGCTCAAAAACAACTGTATAGTTGATGAAGGAAGAAGAAAAATGCTAACTGCATTTTCAAATTTCCAACATTGTCAGTTTAGTCAAGGGACTCAGAATCTGCACATATATACTGAGCCAGTCACTGCATCTTGCAATTTTACACCTCTTATCCTTGGAAAGAGGCAATCCTGGATATATGACAGATGAAGAAGCTGTGATTGAGAGGATTTAATACTCTTTCCTGGATGATCAAGAAATAAGTCACCAAGCCAGATTTTTAATTCAGGATCAAGTTGAGTTGGTATTAGGCCTTCCCTGACTGTGATGACCCATCCCTGCATCACTGGAGAAGGGAGAGAGTGAGGAAACATGGGCCGCACAGGAAGGCAGGAAGCAGTAGTGTTTCTCCTTCCTGGGACTGGAACGGTTTTCAAAAATAGACACTTGTACAATCTGTTTTTCTTGTCACCTCACTGGCAAGAGAGCTTTGTAGTGCCTATTCCAATTCCTTGGATATATGTCAGCTCTGAATTTCAGCCTTGGCTTCCATTTCCCTGGCTGGATCTTGCAGATTATCTCTCTCCTAGGTTTTGACTCGTAGGCTAGGACAAACCCATGGCCTCTGTTGTTCTTGCCTTCTCCACCTATCTCTTCTGATTTCCACTTCTTTGACAATTGGCCATTTTCATTCAAATGATAGTATCCCCATAAAATTCATATTTTGAATTAAAATAATATCATGATAGTATTTGGAACAGGACCATGTGCAGTTGCTTGTGATTAATGTTTTTATTAAAAACATCTTGGAGAGCTAGGTTTTTCTTTCTATCCTGTGACATCACAGCCAGATGGTTCCATCGTGAGTTAGGAAATACACTGTTATGAGGTGCAGAATCTGCTGAGACCTTGATCTTGGACATCTCAGCCTTGGTAACAGAAAATTCATTTCTTTGGTTTATGAACTAAACATTAAAATGGCATTTTAATATAGAATCCCAAACAAGACCAAGGCATAGGCCATCAAACTAAGAAAAGTCCTTGAGAGAGAATTGTTCATTCAATAAATATTGGTTGAAAAATTACTGTATCCCAGGGTGTTGCGTATCTCTCTCCTTGAAGAGATAGCAGCTGCTAACTAGTGTCATTGCTATAGTACTTACTGTACACCAGCATTAGTGGGTACTGATTGGAAATGCAGAGTCACGGGATGCATGCCTACCTACTCCAGTGTCAGAACATGGCTCTCAGAAAGCTGTGTTTTAACAAGCTTTCCAGATGCTTCTGTCCATCTACTGTTCTGGTCCTGGGGGCAGTGGTGGGGACGAGGCCTAGGGCTTTGCACACTGTGGAGTTACTCCCGAAACACTCTGCTCACCAACATGTAGGAATCACTTCTTGTATCACTTACAGATGAGAAAAGTTTGATTAAGGGGATTTTAATAATCTTTACTGGCTGATCAGCAAATAAGTCACAAAGCCAGGTTTTGAATTCAGGCCCTCACTTGCTATGATGACCCATCACCTTACTATGTGTAAAATGTCTGTGCCTGACCCTGGTCTTCTCGTCTATAGCAGCCGGTTAGAGCCACTGGACAGTTTTCCTTTGGAAGGCCTGTGAGAGTGTCAGGCATCTGAAACCTAATGCACATTTCTGTGATAAAATTATAATTGCTTGATGAAGAGAATCGTTTAAAATTGGGTTTTCTGGCTTTACCACATACAATTCAGCAACCTTGGTTTGATCTTTCTCTCTTCCTTCATTTTTAACCACTGCTGCACAAACGCATGTGCTGAGAGAATTTCAAAGATGTTCTGGGAAGCCTTTTCCAATCACAGGTTTTTCTTCATTGGAACTTTTTCCTAAGGAAATAGCAGGGTTTCTGGTGGACTATTTTGCTTCGGTGGAAAGTTAATTGGAGAATATGCACAATTCTATCTCTGTGTTAACTAAGGTCACTAAATGCTTTCAGCCAAGCTTGCCTGACCCTTTTCTGTTTCTTTATGTCTGCACTGGGAAGACCAGGGCTTGACCTGTCACATTGCCTCAAGGGAAGACTAAACAGAGAACACTCACTCAAGGGGATTCTGTAGCCTGCAACTCAAGGATTTTCTCATAGGGGAAAGAATATTGACAGATCAATAGTGAGCATATTTCTAAAAACTGTCTTTGGATGTTTTTGTTTGTTTGTTTGTTTGATTGGTTGGTTGGTTTTCTGGAAATGCTTTGGTGTGTTGTTGTTTCCTGAAACTCCTGGTTTTACATTATTTTTTAAAAAGACAATTAAAATAGTTTCAGAGCCTCAAATTCAGAAACAAAAGTTCATTGCAGGCCACAATTCTCTCTGCTGCTGCTACAGGAGGAACAGTTATGCAGTCCTAGCTTCAAATCCCATTCATGAATTGATTGATTGATTTGTTTGTTCAATAAATAAATATTTATTGATCTGGACTTGAGGCATGGAGGACCTTCTGGGTAAACTGTCACATCCATCATGGCTAAGTGGATTCCATTGGCTTTTTCTGGGAATGTGACCCGGACACTCCCTTTGAAGTAGCTGATGTCTACGAGTGGCTTCAACGCAACTCTGCACAAGATGGCTTGCAAAGTTCCTTATTAATGGTCTCCTTTGAGCTTCACACACTAATGTCCATGACCCTACTTGACATCTCCACTTGGATATTTTAAATCTACCTTGGTTTCATTGTATCTAAAATCTAAAGTCGTAGTCTTTCCCACACCTTCTAGTTTTCTTTTGGTATTCATAATTTGTTGAGAAGGAAGTGACCACAAAACTACAGCACCAGCCTTATGGTATTTTTGTTGTTGTCTAGGGCTATCTAAGAGACTCTCAAAACATATAGCCTATTGGTTACTACCTCAAGAGATGGAAGGTAAATCCTTATTGCAGCATGCACTTCAGAAACAGGACCTAGAGACCACTGACCTAGAATCAACCTGAACACCCACTCCCTGAGGACTACCTTGTAAGGTATCAGAAGACACCATGTAAGATTGCAAAGGAGAGAGGCAGCCAACAATCCTACCCAGCTATGATGCCAGTGAACCACATCAATAACCAGTGTATCATGAAAACACTAAGGATGCAGCAGTGGCATGCATATCTTAGTGGTAAACAACAGTTCTTCAGTTGAACTTGAGACCCACTCAGCAAGAGGAAGACCATGGCTGGTACTAGAACCCTACCTTACTACTCAGCACTTCTGTACTCATGGTTATTGGAGAGGAATCTACAACCACTAATTACTAAACCAGCACAATCCCTAAGAACAGTCTAGACATTTGTCCTCATACCCACAGATGAGTATAGTCTTCAACTCTAATCAAAGGAGACTTCTCTTTAGAACAGATGGAAACCACTACAGACATCACAACCAATCAGAATGCTAGGCATCGAGCCTAGTCCCAATGGGTACATCTAGAATATACTCTCATATCTAAGACTCAGGGAACATTGCAATATATGGGACAGAGAGATTTTAAGAGCCAGAATATCAAAGGATTTGCTGTGAGAGTGTGTCTCCTAATAAGGTCAGAAGTTATGCCTTCCAAATATCATCAACATATTTGCCCATATGTAAGCTGAACATGGATGGGACTGATGAGTGTACCAGACAGGATGGAGAAGAACTTATGTGGTTTCAACCCTACACAATGAAGTACAGGAAACTGAGAAAAGCTGCAAGCAGGAGAGGTGGCTTTCCTCAGGAAGGAGCATACCAACTGTTTGTCCAGTGCCAAGTGACTTGCCCTGAGAAATACATACAAGTAACATATAGAATCAATAGCTTATGTTTTGGAATATATGTATATACAAATATGCATGCAATAAGGACTAGTAAAGAAAGAGGCCATGAATTTGAAGGAAAGCAAAGAATATATAGGAGATATATAGGAGTGCTTGGAAGGAGAGCAAAAAGGGAGAAATGTAATTAGATTATAATCTCAAAAATAAAAGGAAAAAGGACATGACCAAGCATATAGTCATTCATTCTAAAATCTGAGAGCTAACTTTGAGCTGTGTGTTCTTTTACTCCCTACAGACAACTCGTGACCATATCCTACTTAATCTCTTGAATGTCTTTCAGAGTTATCAGCTCTTCTTCATACTTACTGATGCCAGTGAAGCTAAAGATACTCTCCTCTTTAACTTTCAAGGTAGCAACAGCTTTCTATCTGTCTCTGATACTCAGCAAGGCTCTACTCCAGACCACATCCAGGGGGACTAATATTACACCATTGTTAGCATTTTTTCAAGTACTTTCAGTTGCCCTTGGAATAATGTTAGTATTGTTTACTGTCTGTATCCAATACTTATTTTGCATAATGTTCTATTCTATGCATTTTGCCTATTTTACCCATTCTCATATAGTAATCATTAAAGCAAGACATATATTTACAACATCTGTACTTCATAGAAAGCCTTGTGTATCTGATTCCTATGTGTATCTACTGATCTGTCTTTGAATTTCAGGATTCTAGGCTGCATATTTCCCATCTATTACAAAATGAGGCTCCCTGGGGCTACAGAGATGGCTGAATGGTTAAAAGTGCCTACTAAGCTTGCAAGGGACACAGGTTCTGTTCCTAGCACCCACATGGCTGCTTACAACTACCTGTAACTACAGTTCCAGGGGATCCGGTTTCCTCTTCCAGCCTCTCTGGCTGCTGCATACACATGGCATACATAATTTCATGCATGCACATACACATACACATAAATTAAAAGTGGATCTTTAAAAGTGAAGCCTCTTAAGTTGAAGTTGAAATAGACTTGCTCCTGTGTGTTTCTATATGTGTTCTGTATGGTTGCCTGAACTGATTGTGCAGTTATAATCTGCTATTTTGCATAGTGAACATTCTGGTTCATTGCAAAAGCAGGGGCTATTGGGAAGCTACTCTTGGACATGATTTACAGAACATAGAGGAATTTTTTGAAAGCATGTGAGGCCTTGAACATATCCCAGAATTAGAATAAAGTGAACCTAGTTTGAAAAAATAATGTGTATGTGCCAGGCAACAGTTGACAATGGAAACTGGCAATCAGTTTTATCACTCTGTAGAACAGATATCAGTATTTTAGAAGACATAGCTACTACTCCTGTGTGGGTTAAAGGTCCATGACCAACCAGTAAGAATAGTCTTCACATCCAAACTTTAGAGAGCCACCTGATTGGCTCAGGTGGGATGAGGGGGTCCCAGGACCAGATTCCAGGACAATAGTGTAACTCAATGTAACCCTGTCTTCTGAAGTAGATGGTAGGACAGTTGGATGAGACTCGTGACCCTGCCAGGGACTCTGAGAGGCACAGCTCTCAGCTTTGACTTTCTGAGCACCTTGATTTCTCCCAGCTCACTCTCTGTTTCAAAGCTGGAACTCAGTGTCACAGATTACCTTGTGATGCTCATGAAACACAAGCTGAATGCAGCCCAAACTTTAAAGATCTGGGGATTAAGCAGAAAAACCTCTTGTGTCTGTTCAGCAAAGAAGCTGCAAATCCCCTAAGTACCAGTGAAGGGGAAGCTTCGACAAGGGAAGCATCAGAGAAATCAAACACTTCGCTCCGCTCTCATGTCCTATAAGGGGATTTGTGGTTTCAAACAGTCAGCTCAGATGTGTCTTTTGCAAAGCCAAAGCCTGCCATGGAAGTGAGCAATAGAATGCTAAGCAACTGGGACTGGTCACTGCTGGAGATGGGCAATGCAGAGATATACCTAGCCACAGGATATCCCTGCTTCACCCTATCTTCTCACCCACCACAGCTTCCATCTTCTCCTTTACCTGCCATAACACTGACCTCTGATCAAGTGAATTCAATCTTTTTTCAACCTTTCATTCTGTGCCAGACTCAGGAAGTAAAATTCTGTCTCCCTTTAGTGGATAATGCTCATTCTGAAGACATCAAATGATGCCCATCTGCTAATTTTTGTGAGATAATGTTTACATGAAATAATTGTACGTGTTGCAAGCATTTTTTAGAAAATTGCGAGTTGTGCAGCTACTATCCCTAACTGGTTTAGAGCATTTTTCTTCTCCCTGGCAAGCTCTTCTGTGCTATTTTCTAATCAATCTGCATTCCCCACTCTCAGCCCCAGGCCACCGGTAATCCAGCTCTCAATGGAGATTTGCCTCTCTGTGAACTTGACACTACCTTGGCGAGTAGTTCTGTCCTCTAAGATTCAGTATGCTTTGCACATGATTGTTAAGTGATCTGATCATTGCTGTTTTTATATTTTCTAAGTAGAGTTTCCATTGACTTCTCTTTTATGCTTGGGCATTAGGAGAACTTTTCTGTACAGTGAGTAGACTAATCAGTCTATACAAGACTGGCACGGGCATCCATTAACTTCACCATGTGACCTGGGGCTTATGTTCACATTGTTCCCGTTTTGAACAGCTTAGCTAACACTAGTATCTCCTTATCACTGTGATGCTTAAGCTTGGTTGGTGTCCTATTTGAGTAGACTGAGATACACCTAGGTTACATGTGAAGGATGCCTTTCAGGAACTAGGCCTGAGAATAGATGTGTCTTTGAGGACATTTCCAGGGATGATTACAATATGAAGTTTCTGACCTAGAGGAAGGGTTCTAGCTATTGAATGATTTAGAATCTAAACAGACTATTACTCAGGGATGGAACTGTGAACAGTGGGACCTGGTTGGAAGAAAAGTCACTTGGGATGTGTCTTAGCAGGCTGTTTCTTCTGCTCACAGTCCCTTTTTTGTTGTGACTTTGCTCTGCTTCCTAGCTGCAGTAGTTAAGTTATAGTACTGCTTCCTCCTTTCCATGCTGAACTAAACCTCTGAATCAGTGAGAAAAACATTCACCTTTCCTCCATGGTTTATATATAGCCATTTTTTTGTTGCTGCTGGTTTTGTTATTGTTTGTTTGTTTGTTTACAGTAGGCAATAGTAACAAATTCACTCTTCCAGCTTCTCTTCTATTGTTAGTGTTTATACCAGAATCTCCCAATTGCCATTTAATGTTCACATGCTTTGATGAGAAGCTGACCATCATTAGAAGCAAGTGCAGGTGATAACCAGACTGAGGCTGAGAGCATAACAGTGCTTGGGGAAAGAATGGCATGCCCAGACCTCAAACCCAGTCTCTGCAGCTTAGAGATTCATTATTTTAACCACAAAACTTCAGTTGTGTCCAAATGCTTAAATCTGTCTTTGAGAGCTAAGTCTGATGGCTTACCCCTGGTCATGACAGGTCTATACACTTCAAGTGCCAGTTTTCTTTCTGATCAGTGAGCACCCCTGTTTGCTTTAGGGGCACTTAGAAGAGTTGCTAAATACTCTAAGGTCTTTGACTAATTTTGTATGAAGTTATTTGGTTTCCTTGATCAGTGAAATCATCTGTCTGATTTCTTCCCTGTTGATTGCTTGCAGGCAATGGCCTACTGGGATGAGATGTTATAATAACTAATTTATCATTTATGAATCAGTTTGTGGGATGCAATCTTTTGAGAGCTTCAGAGAAAAACTAGTCTAGCTTATTTTTGCTTAAAGACTCATACTCAATATTTTGAGGATATTCAAAGTGAAGGGAGAACAAGATAACCACATGTTCTTGTGACAGTTGCTTTCCCTAGCTCCCAGACACTTGGCTATAAAAATTTTTACCAGATACCTCAAGAGGACACAGTTCAAGTGACATTTCTGACTCATTTGGGATGAAGATAAACTTTACCTACACTATTCCCAGTCCTAGAGGATTCTCACAATAAAAATAGATCATGCTCAAGAAGCTGAAGTACCTATGTGATGACTATTGATGGATATACATGAACCTGCCATGTGTAAGACAATAGGGAGGGATGAAGAGTATGGCACAAGGAAGTAAAGAGCTCTCCTGTTGAGCTGTGATTTCTGAGCTCTAGCTCACTCTTTTCTTATTCTCCTAAGGTTTTTTTTGATATTTCAAAATAACTTGGAGATTCATTGTAAATCTTCTGTTGCCTTCATATTCCACTTACCAATTCAGTTAGTGGGTATTGATCATCTCCATGTAAGTGCTGATGTAGCCATGAGTAGAAAAGACCAGGCTCTTGTTTGACTTCATCAGTTAGAAACACATAGAACAAATGGAGCATATGAGTTTACAGCCTCTGAATTTCACACCTGAAGCCCCATCCAGTGGAATTGCTGGAGCTGTCTTCATACTGCTGTATCATGGAGAGCTTGTGGATATGACCATTGTTCCTCTCTGCTCTCCATATGGGGTAGCAGAGCTCAGTTATAGACTAGGCCAAGGGCATCTACTGGTGCACGGGCATGGTGTGGTTAAGTCTATGCCCACTAGTATTCTTTAGCTGTTTATTATTATTCAGAGCTTATTCTGAGTCTTCAGCAGTCTGTTTCCTGAGAAATAATGTGACAGCCTTATTTCACAGCCAGTGCTGTGTCACCCAGTGGCCACAATCCACTAATCTTGTGTAAGAGTACCCTGTAAGCCTACCTGTTATTGTATTTCACTCTTGTTTTTTCATAGATGCTGTGTACCCATTTAGTCCAGTAGTTATGTGTCAGTGATGCAAACAGCATAACAACACTCATTTTTGCTGTCTTGTTTTAAAGAAAATAAACATCAAAGAACCCATAGTTGATAAAGAGATTGATTATAGCAAAGAAAGAACAAACAACGAAGGAAGCAACAAAAACAGCATCTATTATGATGGAGCCACAAGAGAGAGATCTCCGATAGAGCAACTCTTCATCATACATCACTGGGAATTCTTAGGATTCTTCTGTGTGCTTCCATGGTGTTGCCCTGAATCCTGAAAACCATTTATATTCCTTTACAGTGATTTCTCTTGCTTCTTAAACATCTTCCTAGGATCCTGGGATTAGTAGTTGTCCCTTTTCTTGCTTTGTGAGTGTGTCATGATCCAGTGTCCCAGGCCCTGACATTTTTCCCTTACAGATTTTTGAGTCCTCATGGCTACACGGTCAGCTGAGTTCTGAGCACTGAGCCAATCCAAGCCATTTTATCTACAGCCCTGAAGGCATCTGAGAAGGTCAAGTCAAAGATGATGTAGTGGGGGAGGGATGGGATGGTGAAGACTCAGCATTCTCCCTGAGCAGGGCACCTTGTAAAGGAGCGGGGAAGAGCATTAAGACAGCAGTAATCCTGAGAGAGCTTGGGCCGAGGGTGCAAATTAAGGGCAGGAAACCAGTGATAAAAAACTATGAGGAGGAGGACAGTGAAACCGCCTTGCCTCACAGATGAAGCTGAGGCTGGTGGAGGTTAAAGGCCATCTTCAAAACCACGTAGGAGCCGTGGCTGTGTTCTAAGTTTCCTGCCTGTGTCATTTCATTCACTAAGCCATCACTCAGACGGTGCCCCTTCTTGGATACCTAATTCCATGTTAAGTGCAAAGGCAAGGCACTGAGGGTACTTTAGGATGAACATGACTGTGAAGTGATTGGATTATCTGAAGGCTCATGTCTCCAGTGACATGGATTTGACTGGATAGAGGCATTTGTAAGCTCAATGTTATTACTAAAATCTCAAAGCCTGGTCTCAGGGACCAGGGACTGAGAGGAAGTGGTTGTTTTCTTTAGCTTATCCTAAAAGGAGAATACAGTGGTATTGATGTTGGTCAGAATTTGCCAAAGTCAATAGACATCCCTAGAGAGTGGCAGCAGTCCTGGACCAGGCCAGCATGGGAAGGAAAGGTCTTTTCTAACAGAACTTTCCAGGACAGAAACACGTCCTGCCTTTCCTAGCTTG
>JADRCC010511104.1:0-11175 GCA_019843855.1 Hylomyscus alleni
TTTTTTTTTGTTTCCCACTCTTTTATGGTATTACTGGTTTTAATAGCTGGTCTAATGATGTGATGGTCACACACACCTGTTTTCCATTTAACTTCCAAAAGGGGAGTTTCTCAGAGAACCACTCTGTAAGAGCACTTTCTGAGCTCATAAAGACCAAATCTACATGCCGGGTGGTGGAAGCACAGCACTTGAGAGGCAGAGGCAGGCAGAATGTCTGAGTTCAAGGACAGCCAGGGAAACCCTGCTTTAAAAAAAAAACAAGACCAAATGGAAGTCGACAGCAAGCCCTTTGTTGGCCAGAAATGGGAACAGCCAGTATAGAATAAGATTGTAGAGAATCAAATACAACTTGACATAGTGAGTCTGTGTTGAGGGTTGGCAGAGCGCTACTGCATTAAATACCACAAATCAAGGCTGACATCATTCTTGTGCTTGTAATGATCTCAGAGCTGACAGTGGCAAGTGTTCCTGGACCTGTAATGATCTCATCTGCTTTGATTTTGGGCTGGGCTGTCAATTCTTAGGTTTGTTACCACTAAGCTTCCTGGGTACTTGTAGATAAAGGAACAATTTACTGATTGGAGGATGCAAATTAGAAATTACTAATTATGTTCTCAATCCAGGAAATATAGTTGATGACTTTTGTGTAGACCCCATACTGGTCTGCCCCCCCACAATTAATGGAACCCCAGGAAACTATCCCTCCCACAAACCATCGCTGTGTTTCATTATCTAGAGACACTAATGCTCCTCCACTGTCGCCTCTGCAGCTGTCCTTGCCACCAGTTTCTAAGCCAGCACAGAGCATGTTAGCAGTTACTCTTGCTCCTGGGTAGAGTTTTTCATACGCAGCGGTACATTTTTGGTGGTCAACAATTGGTATGTCCACATACATTAAGTTTCTAGCAAGAAACCCGTTCTTGGTTAACCCCCAGCCAGCCACAGTTCCTGTTCTCATTGAGGATGCAGCTTCTTTTCTTGGTAGGCAAACAGGCATGATGGTGCTGTTGACTGTGACTTTGTTCTTGAGTTTAATCAATGCTATATCATTGTCAAAACCAGCACCGTGAGTGTAACCTTCATGTATAAAGATATCTTCGGGCCAGGCTTGAGTGTAATGAGGTGAGAGCCTCTTGAGCATGCCCATGCGGATGTCCAGGGAGGACACTGTTTGCCCATATACAGCGTGAGCGGCTGTCAGGACCCAATTGTCATGTACAAGTGCACCTGCAGCTGTAGTTTCACCCAGTAACAAGACTTGCCAAGGAAAGTAACCAGGCTTTGCAGGCTTCCCTCCAACTATCCGTCCTTCTATAGTGTATGTGGACAGCCCACAAACTGAGGGGAAAAAAAAACAAGTATTTAGTGTCAGCCAAAACTTATACCCTACAATTTGAGGCACCCTCCCTGTTGAGGTGGGTGAGGGTATTCTAAATAGTATATAAAGACCTGATAAGTCCTTGTTTAGCTTGCTGAGCTCCATGTAAAGAGTAGGTTGTTTTACTAAAAGAGAGCTGGATGAGGATCTATGGACAGGACTTGTGTGCTGGCGGGCATTGACACTGCTTAGGGGCCAAGGACAGGGCCCTCACCACACCCTGTGCTGCTTGTTTTACTTTTTTTGAGCTCACCAGGAATTCTGGGAAAACAGTAACTATGATTTACAAAGTTACTGTTGCCTTTAAAAATATAAGAATCTAATTACAATGTTATGGCAATAGCCAGAGTGCTTCTGGTTCAAAAATTGGTAATTTTGGTCTGGTGGAGTCATCCAAACACTGTTTTATCGTTCATTCCAAGCTGAGTGCTCAGAAATACAACATATGTTCTTTCTTGTGGTTGTTCACTTTGATTAAAACTTAGAAGCGGCGTGTCAGCCAAATAAAGGGCAAGAAAACTAATTTAAACCAGCTAACATGGGGGTAATGAGTGTATTATTACCTTTCAATTAAAAAAAAGCATTCTCAACTATTGTTGGAGCCAATTCTGGTAAAGAAATTGAAGTACTATTAAAAGGCAAATTGCATTAATGTTTAAAAATCTCGACGTCGTTGAAAACAATTGCTTAGGGAAATAATGAAGTTATTAGCTTTGGGGTTTAATAGCATTTTTACAGAGAAGAAAAGTAACAAAGAGTTCATGGTTATGAATGTATAAATGGTTTGAAATAATTGAAGAAATCATTTAATTTTTTATGCTTGCCTAGTTATAAGGTCAAAAACAATCAAGTGCATAATGCAGTCTGCACCTAGCTTCCATGTGGAAGGGGTGATGTGAGCACACCGTTGGGAAGCACTGAGCTAGCCTAAGCTAGATGCTGAGCTTCATTTCTGCCTCCCCAAGTAGACCCTGCCTATTGTCTGCCAGCTACTCTCTCTGTCAGCTATGAATCTCTTTTATAAATGCGTCCATTACCGGGCTCACAAACCGGGAAGAATTTTTCTCCTTTGGAGCTTGTCCAGAATCCATCAGCCTCACACACATATTTACCTGCAAATCATTGGGAAAGCAAAAATGTTTAGCTGTAGTTGTCATTTGCTTGAATAACCCCTTGAAAAATGTTGATTCTTGAGCATCTGTGGTGGGGAGAGGTGTGTGTGAATAACCATTTTACATGATTTCATAAGTAGGCATCTGCATTACCATGTTTGCTTGCAAAGTGGAAACCTTTTAGATGTGTAACTTGAATATGTATCAAGATCTCAAGTGCTTAATGATAAGGTTTTGACTTGTTAAATTAAACCATTTGGAATATATTGTGTGTTTGTAGTAGTCATTTACTAGATATGATCTGTTTTCAGATTCCTGCAAATTGACATTAAAGTCACTTTAACTGTAATATTTCACTTAGCACATGGGAGAAAGGCCTTTTAATCCTTCGTCTCCTTTAGCCTAAAAGGTTGGTTCAAGTATATATTCAACCTTGAGGGCTCAGGTTACAAATACCAACCATCCCTTCTTAAAGTAGGTACTTACCATTGCTGCTCATTGTGTAGAAAGTCTCTTCACAGCTGTACTGAATCACAGCTTTGTAGGTGGTCACTTCAGGGCCTGTGATATATTCCACATGGCCATTGGGTAGGTCGTCAGGAGGGCCACAGTCAATGACTAGTAAGGAAATGGGAGGAGGAATCCCTTTGTACCTTGGAGCTGATATTAGAAAGCCTGTGCAGTGGAGATCATCGGCCTCCAGGGAACTTGGACAGCACAAGTGAAATTCCCCCAGTAAGGACCAATACCTGAATAGCCAGGTGGGCATTCTGTTGGCCTTGGTTCCCTCTACATAATTCCTGGCACTAATGCCACCCACCCCTAAAAAAACAAGAATGGCTTGGTAAAGAAGCATCATCACACCTGCTCGTTTCTGAAAGGACTTACTTCCTGGAGAGAAGTGACTGGCCTCCCCGGAACAGGGAACTCGGAAGCACTGGAGTTGGGTAGCACTCACAAAAGAAATGGCTTGCAGGAAAGCCAGTGGCAAACTTGTTTCTATGATCTTTTTCGCAACTTGAGCTCTGTAGAAATTCTGAGGGGTGTTGATTTGCTTTGGGGTTTTTGCTTTTAGTTTGTTTTTGAGACAGAATAACACTGGCTGTTCTGGAACTCACTCTAGTTCTACCTGCCTCCACCACTGTGTCAGATCCTCTGTTTCTGTTACTGCTGCTCTGCCATGCCACAGGTAAAACAGCATCTGTGCAGCAAGCAGTGGCAGAGTCAGACGGACTCCTGATTCCCCACATACTGCCAAACCCAGCTCGGCATCTTACACCGAAAGAACTCAAACCATTGATGAGAAAGTAAGTTTGCAAAAACATTTAAATTCCTCTTGGAGTTGTTTTACAGAAGTACTACACTGTGTAGCCTTTGTGCACAAAAGTATGTGCTAGCACACAATGGGAAGAAGTGCTTCCTGAGTGTCAGGCAAGTGAGGCCATTGGGCAGCACTCAAGACTCTTTAATGGTAGTTTGTGGAGATGGATAAGGACTTTTCGTTGTCTGGTTCCAGAAGTTTGTTTTCACATATGTATACTTGTAGTTGAAAGAATACTAAGTGGTTCTTGAGAAGTTCCTATTCTTTGTTTTCAGAATGCTAATGTATACCATTATCTTAGTATATGTGTGCTAGGCAGGTGTATATACGGTACTAACTACCTCTTCCCACACTGGTGGCCTGTGCATGCATGCTCACAGGTGGAGGGCTATAGCTGGAGAGAAGCCTGCACAGCAGCCTGTTTTCCTCTGTCCCCTCCTACATTTCTTGTCTACAAGGAGTGTCTACTCTTCGAAATTATCTCAGAGCATCCCGCCTTTCCCTAGTTCTTCTGGAACTCAAGCCCTAATAAGTGAATCCATTTGGCAGGGGAAATGGGAATGACTAAAGAAGCCACAGAAGAGCCGGACGTGGCGCACGCCATTAGTCCCAGCACTTGGGAGGCAGAGGCAGGCAGATTCCTGAGTTCGAGGCCAGCCTGGTCTACAGAGTGAGTTCCAGGACAGCCAACGCTATACAGAGAAACCTTGTCTCAGGAAAAAAAAAAGCCACAGAAGTGTTGATGGGGGGGCTGGGGAGATTGCTCAATGGGAATGTGCCTGCTTTGTGAGCATAAGTACCTGAGTTCAGGTCCCCAGCTCCTGGACTTGGCAATGTGCCTTTTAACTGAGATCCTTGGGGCTGGTAGAACAGAATTAGGCACCTGTTAACCTAGTGGTTCCCAACCTATGCCGCCACCTCTTCGGGGGTTGCCTGTGACCCGTCAAAAACATTTTACATTTCAGTTCATAACAAAATAGCAACTAAAATTTTATGGTTGGGGTCACTAGGAAGGTTGAGAACCACTGCTCTAACCTCTGTGCACACATGAAAGGACAATACAAATGGTACAGGCAACAACAAGGTAAGGGGATTGTCACCATATGACCATACTGCTGCACTCTGGCATCGGCTGGTCCCAAGATCCATCTTTCTGACAGACAGCAGTGAATGATTTCAGGGGGGCAGAACCCTGAAGAGGAAATTCAGAAAATGAGCTCCCTGTTAACATCAGGTCACGCTCCCAGAACAGCACTCCCAAGTCAGGGCAGCAACCAAGTACAAAGCCTCCACTTGGACCTGTGACCCAGCCAGCCCTGCTGGTTTTTATTTATCTCTCCCGCTTCTGTTTTGACTGTGGTGGCCTTTTATACATAAATACTGCAAAGCTGCTTTCCAACACATCCAAGAGCACAATGTCTGGCTGAAAGTTCTTTTTGTTTGTTTTTTGAGACAGGGTTTCTCTGTAGCCCTGGCTGTCCTGGAACTCACTCTGTAGACCAGGCTGGCCTCGAAATCTGCTTGCCTCGGTGGTGGCGCATGCCTTTAGCCCCAGCACTTGGGAGGCAGAGGCAGGTGGATTTCTGAGTTAGAGGCCAGCCTGGTCTACACAGAGAAACCCTGTCTTGAAAGACCAAAAAAGAAAAAGAAAAAGCTGGAGCTGAACTCTGACCCCCACACGAGTGTGTGCCTTTAGGCGCACATACACACAAATGTAACTTTTTCAAAAGTACTAAAAGGAGCCCAGCCTGATGGCAGTGCCAATGATCTCAACACTCAAGGAGGCAGAGGCAGGTGGATCTCTTGAGTTCAAGGTCAGCCTTGTCTACAGAGTGAGTTCCAAGGCAGTCAAAGCTACAGGTAGAAACACTTTCTCAACTGTGCCCCGCCACCACCGCCTCCAAAAGGAAAAGTGCCAATGTTTGGGAAAAACTTCGAGATCTGTTACTAAAGTTAAACATTAAGCCAAGTGAGTTCGAGGTCAGCCTGGTCTGCATAGTCCCAAGAGAGAAAGCAAGCATTAATGGAAGAGGGAGCCATTTGCAAAAGCTGTAATGTTTCAAAGGACATAAAAGAATATATCACTAGCATCCAGAAAGTCCTGGGTTTGAACCAAAGCACCAGAGGAATGGAGTATGATGGCACATACATTCTACAGTAATACCTATACTTGAGAAGCAAGAGGATCAAGATGTGATGGCTTCAGCAGCATGCATACTAAAAAAGAGGATTAGGACAAGGTCATGCTCAGCTGTAATAGTTCAAGGCCAACAATGAAGCTATTTCAGAACAAAACAAGTTTGTGGACTTGCAATTCATGGAAGAGTAGAAAAGAGCCTGAATAGGAGTTTTGCAAGGTGGGACTCCCTCATTTGCTCCTCCGTGGGCTGGATTCCATCCCTAGCTGTCATTCCAGGGTTATTGCTTTCCACCACTGGGATTCAGTGACAATTTTGAAGAACACAAAGATGAGTTAATCTCTTACCTGTGCTCCTGAAGCAGCACACTACGCAGTTTTTAAAATTATATTCCCTCTCCCTTAACAGGGAGCACTATTTATAACTTTGCAGAATGTACTCTTTCCAGGGCTGTCTAATCTTTGTGGGCCCAGGAGCTGTTCCGTGGGAAAGCTATCGACTGACCAGGGAAGACTTATTTTAACAGGAAGAGCTATGCAGAGCTTGTGGGGCAAGGTGAGCATATTCTGTTGTTTCAGCCACTTTACAGAGAGCTGCTGCATTGTGCAGATGATCAGAAGTTCTCTGTAATGAGTAGCTCTCGAAAAGAGTGGTTAGGACAGACAGGTGTGGGGTGTCCTGGCTAAGTGACAGAGAGCATTTAGTGTGTATGAGTAGCTCGGCGCTGAAAGGAGAGCTTTCAGCTGAGTGTGACCATGTATACCTACAACCCAGGATTGGAGATGCTGATGCAGGAAGTCATGAGTTCAAGGTCACTCTAGGCTACATCTTAAATTATTGTCTTGAAAGTAATAGTTGGTGTGATGGTGCACACAAACTTTAATCCCAGCACTTGGGAGGCAGAGGCAGATGAATCTCTGAGTCTGAGGTCAGAGGGAGTCCCAGGATACCCACAGTTACACAGAGAAACCCTTGATAAGTGGCTGGAAAGATGGCCCAGTGGTTAAGAGCACTGACTGCTCTTCCAGAGGTCCTAAACTCAATCCCAGCAACCACATGGTGACTCACAACCATCTGTAATGGGATCTGATGTCCTCTTCTGGTGTGTCTGAAGACAGTGACAATGTACTCACATTTATAAAAATAAAGAGTAGGAGGCTGGAGAGATGGCACAGTGGTTAAGAGCACTGACTGCTCTTCCAAAGGTCATGAATTCAAATCCCAGCCACCACATGGTGGCTCACAACCATCCATAATGAGATCTGACGCCCTCTTCTGGGGAATCTGAAGACAGCTACAGTGTACTTATAATTTGTTTTGTTTTGTTTTGTTTTGAGACAGGGTTTCTCTGTGTAGCCCTGGCTGTCCTGGAACTCACTCTGTAGACCAGGCTGGCCTCAAACTCAGAAATCTGCCTGCCTCTGCCTCCCAAGTGCTGGGATTAAAGGCATGTGCCACTATTGCCCGGCAAATTTTTTTTAAGATGTATTATTATATGTAAGTACACTGTAGCTGTTTTTTGACACATCAGATGAAGGTGTCAGATCTTATTGCAGATGGTTGTGAGCCACCAGGTGGTTGCTGGAATTTGAACTCAGGAACTTCGGAAGAACAGTCAGTGCTCTTAACCACTGAGCCATTTCTCCAGCCCCAATAAATCTTTTAAAAAATAAAATAAAGGGGGCTGGAGAGATGGTTCAGTGCTTAAGAGCACTGACTGCTCTTCCAAAAGTCCCGAGTTCAAAGCCCAGCAACCACCTGGTGGCTCACAACCACCCATAATGAGATGTGATGCCCTCTTCTGGGGTGTCTGAAGACAGCTACAGTGTACTTACATGTAATAAATAATAAAATAAATCTTTAAAAGTAAAATAAAGAGTAAAAGACAGACCTCTCCCCACTACCATCACACAAGCAATTCTCCAGTCATTCTTCTTTGTTGTTTTGTTTTTTTTTTTTTTTTTTTTGTTTTTTTTTTTTTTTTTTTGAGACAGGGTTTCTCTGTGTAGCCCTGGCTGTCCTGGAACTCACTCTGTAGACCAGGCTGGCCTCGAACTCAGAAATCCACCTGCCTCTGCCTCCCAAGTGCTGGGATTAAAGGCGTGCGCCACCACTGCCCAGCTCTTTGTTTTCTACAAACTTAGTACTTTGATTTTCTTTTTCTAAAGAGGTACTTCCTCTTTTCATCTCTCATCTCAAAGCCATCTTGATCATAAGCACTTAGTTTTTTAGTAACTCACTTGCAGAAGCTCAAAGCCAGTCTTGCAGAAGACAGAAAAGCTATCCTTCAGCACATATGTGGCTTGCACAGGTGAAATGTGGCCATTAGGTGGTGCCATTGGATCAGGGCAGGGCCGTGCTGTGCCAGGAAAACAGGCTTATTATTTATGTCTGTAACAGCCAAATATGAAGTTAGCAGTCTGCATATTTAGTTTATAAATGAAACAAGAGGCAGAGAGCCACCAGGCAGTGGTGGCGCACGCCTTTAATCCCAGCACTTAGGAGGCAGAGGCAGGCAGATTTCTGAGTTCCAGGACAGCCAGGGCTACACAGAAAAACCCTGTCTTCACCCTTCTTAGTACATATCTATGAAGAGTAAAGAGGGGTGGTAAACAGCTGTCTGGGTCAGTGGGTGCTGAGGGGGATGATACAGGAGGGAGCAAGGGCCTGTGATCCCAGTGCTTGGGCTGAGGCAGGAAGATCAGAGTTCAAGGCCAGCCATTGCTATAGAACAAGTTTGGGGCCATCTGACTGATAGACCCTAACTCAAAACACCAGAGTTGAGGGGGGGAGGTAATGGCTGGCTGGGGAAAGGGATGGAAGGGGGAAGGGAAGGCTGTTGCTATTCCCTGATCAAGGACCCTCACTTGACAGACCACCCTACTCAAACTGGGCTCCCTTCCTAGGCCTCCCGGGAAAGAGTCCAATGCTTTGTAGCTTGTTGATGCTGCCTAAGGGACAGACACTGTTTCTTTTGCTACCTGGATTTGAGGGCCACTTGCTCACCTGTGCTTGTGTAGTGTATCTTCCAGCCTGTGTGGTTCCCTGACTCATCAGTGGCAAAGGTGATGGTCACCTTGTGGCTGTCAGTTTCAGCGTCTTCCCACAAAATGGGCCATATTCCTTCTTGTCTGTTTGAATCTGAATAAAGAGACTCTGAACCCCCAGGACCTGCTGCAGGGTTCTAGCCCCAGTTAGATGGAAGCAAAGTAACTCAAACTGGCTTGGGCAGGCTGGGGACAATAGGTGGGGTACCCTTCTGCTGAAGCCACAGCCTGGCTAAGACCTACCCCCAGCCCCACAAAGAAAGGCTGAAGTTTCCTGAAGCACAGACCTAGCGAGTAGTGTTGAAAGATGAGGGTGGGTGGGAGGGAGCTGTTGAGGGGAAGAACTGTAACAAAGATGAAAGAGCCAGACCTTGAGGGAGTCGTAGGGGCACTGGGCTTCAGGGTGCATCTCCACATCGAAGGACTCCACGAAGTCCAGGAGGACACTGAAGCCGTCCTCCAGGTGAATGCTGAAGGTGCAGCTGGAGAGTTTGGGGTATGGCTGCGGGTACCCAGGGCTACTGAGATACCCAGACCTCCCCGTGAACACCTGGCCTGAACAAAGGGCTGGGAAGAAAGGATAGGGAATGCCTGGAACATCTGTATCCTGGGTTTGGTCAAGACCCTGCACTTGACAATCTGCAGAGGCAAGAGAGGACCCCAACTCCCACCCCAGATGATGCTGAAAGGCAGTGGGGAAGGGGACTCTGTTCCCCTTAGGCCTTGGCTGAAGCATGATAGTTATAGCTGATAGTTTGCCAGGGCTCAAGCTCCTACTCGAGGGTCAGAGTCACAAAGAGGTGGAGAGCAAAGGAAGTGAGGCCAGAGGGAAGTGGGCCCTGGAAATAGGTGGCAGGCCACCTCCCCAAAGTCCCTAGGATTTCAGGGAAAGTCCAGAGGAGGCTCCTCGAACTGAGGGTTTCTTCTGTTCTCAAATCAGTCAGTGCCCAGCTCAGCAGTTCCCAATTGAGTCCACAAGGGGGCTTCTCCCCATATGTGGCAGGGACCAGCCCAGAGCCCCTGAGCCCAGGTAACAGGCTGAACAGGCCTTTTCCAGGCTTTCCCTGTTGTTAGAAGTGGCCCTGGCTTAGAGGAGTTTGTCACCAGAATGTACACAGTCTGCCTTCCTTTTTTAGGCTGCCAAGCTGCCCTGTTGGTGGAGATCAGGCTCCATTTCTGTTCCCTGCCCGCCTGCTCATGGTGGGGCTGGGCTGGGAAGAAGGCTTGTAGGAGGTGAAGGCTTTCCATACTGCTAGAGAGGACATCCCTGGATGCACGGAGAGCAAAGACCTGCATTTATCTATAAGCAAGAACTGGCTAAGGCAGAGGCAGGTGGATTTCTGAGTTCGAGGCCAGCCTGGTCTACAGAGTTCCAGGACAGCCAGGACTACACTGAGAAACCTTGTCTCGAAAAGACAAAAAAAAAAAAAAAAAGAACTGGCTAAACTGTCCTGAGATCAGCCCCCGGGGACCCAGTAGAGGTAAGAGGATCTTCCTGTGTGAGCTCAGGGAATTCCTACCTTCAGGCTATGACACAAGGAAGAGGCTTAAGATGAAGGGACCCAGGCTAGTCTGCTGCCCTCCAAGCTCGTCACCCCAACCCCGGCAAGAGAGACACAGCCACAGTGGAAATGGAGACAGGTTTATTATTGTCATGGATAAGGTGAATGAGTGCTGTAGCTGGCAGCCACTCCAGCCTGACAGAGCTGCTTCCTGTGGACATGTACTGACTGGTATCTGACTCACTGGGGTGGGCGGGCTGGAGCTGAGGGAGGTTTAGAGGCTCTGTTCTGGAAGAGAGATGGAGGGGGGGGGGGCATCAGGAAAGCTGAGGAGAGAAGAACCAGGGCAAAGGATCAAGAGACAGGGTAGAGGGCTGGCGAGATGGCTCAGTGGGTAAGAGCACTGACTGCTCTTCCGAAGGTCCTGAGTTCAGTTCCCAGCAACCACATGGTGGCTCACAACCACCCGTAATGAGATCTGACGCCCTCTTCTGGTGCGTCTGAAGACAGCTACAGTGTATTACGCCGGAGCCCGGAGTGAGCGGGCTGGAGCAAGCCGAGGAGGGCAGCAGAGATCCTGAGTTCAGTTCCCAGCAGCCATACACATGATAGCTCACTGCCATCTGTACAACTACAGTGTACTCATACACATAAAATAAATAAATAAATCTTAAAAA
>JADRCC010511145.1:0-11670 GCA_019843855.1 Hylomyscus alleni
TTTTTTTTTTAACTGTTTCAAGAAGTTGATGGAAACGTTTTCTTGTTTGTTCGTGAATTTTTATGTGATAATCTTATTTTTTTTAAAAAATTAGCAATAGCCATGACAGATTAGAAATATGGTTGAAATACTCCTGTCAGTTCTGTAAAATCTGATTGTCTCTGTGAGCTTATGAACATAGTTTGGTTGAGCCAGTGGCCTAGGAGGTAACAGGCCAGCAGGAGGCCATGAGGATTAGTTCTAATTACCTCATGCTTCCCCTGAATTAACTCCAGATACAACGTAAATGCTGCAAGGATGATAGGAAGACCTTAGCTGGTACTGAGATGCCTAAGTTCTTCATCTTCACATTAGCATCTTTCTTTTGTATTTCGCCCAATTCCCCATCAAGATCAGCTGATTGACACTGATTGCACAATGATTAGCTATACTAGAGGGATATAATGCTCTTTTCCAGATTTGTCTTGGTATAGAAACCATACCCTCAACAAGTAAATCTAATACTGGTTAGATGAGAGTGTATTTGATTGTAAATGTGTATGAGTAACTGAAGAAGCTATTCTAAATGATAAAAAGGATAACCGGGCAGTGGTGATTTACCTCAGAAAATACATGACCATTCTCTCTGCTCCTCCAGAAGAACTATTTAAGGTAACTTCATATCAAACATGGCATGAAATAATGAATAGGGATGGGAAATGATTCAACTTGGGGAGTACTTGCTACAGTCATTGAAGGACAGAGTTTGTATCCCATTACCTTTCTGATGAGACTTCTCTCTTGAAAATCCCCACAATTCCATCAATTCTGAGATATCTGATACTCTTTTGTTGCTTCTATGCACACATGCACACATATGTACATAAATGAATGAATGAAGGCAGCTATTACTTTACTGTAATTGATTTCTAGTTATTACTCCTGTTATATCAAATGTGGAAAATGTATATTACTTCACATTAGTAAAAAATATTATTCCAAAACCTATGTCTACAAACCAAGAAAACCATTGATACATTAACTTATGTTTCTGGAAATTTTCATTCCCTTATCCATAAGGTAAAATCTGTATAAGCATGTATGTCTAACAACAATTCAATGATGGACTGCAGTGTTTCTAACTAATCCAATCAATTAGTGTCCTAGGAATCCTCATAATTTATATAATTATATTATGGTTTATTGCCGAGTACCAGTCTCAGAAGTAGCTCAAATTCTTCTCTGTGTTATTCTGTATATAGTAGCATCACAGGGCTTGGAGGATAATGTCATTTGTAAAAGTGCTGCTACACAGGCATAGGGACCTGAGATCAGATATCTGGAATCTCTATAAACAATTGAACACAGCAACATGCAGCTGGAATCCCAGCTTGGACATAGTTGGACTGGAGAGAGGGAAATCCTTTAGGGCATTGGCTGGCCAAAGTACCTGAGCATATATGAGTTTACAAGTTCTCTGAAAAGCTCTCTCTTAAAAAGTAGTGATCAAATAGATTCCTCATTTAGAGCTGAGCACTCTGAAGTTTGATATTCTCTGCATGTTGAGCAATTGTGCATCTATGTTATTCTGACCTAGTGTAAGAAGCAGCTCTCTGTTGAGAGTTGAGAATGGTTGTATTTATGGGTAAAGCAATAAATCATAGAGTCATTTTAATAAAATGTCTCTTTAGTGCAACTATTGGATTGCGTGATATGCCTGTGTATATGTGTCCATGGGTAAGTGTCTATGACCAATCTAGTCTCTGGTTCTCAGTCTCATTAACAGTGACAGGTCTGAACTTCATCTTGTGGAGCAGCCCATAAATTCAACCAGACATTAGGTGCTCACTCGTAATAGTGATGCCACTGTTGAACCAATCAGTATATCTTAATTCACAGAGTTCACAGTTGGATAAGATTGATGCTTAATTTTCTCCATTGGTAGTGTGTACAGCGCCTTCTTTAATATGAAAGCTAGCTAATAAGAATGAATCTTCCCCCTTTGATTCCCTGTTTATGGCTCATTAAGTGGTGATTCAGCAATAAGATTTTACCTTCAAGTTCTAAAGGATTACCAGGAGTGAAGTCTGTGTTGGAGGTTCTGTGTGAAAGCACTCTAACTGCTGATAAAGAGGTAACCCATTTGTGGGACTGGGAGTTTTATTTGATAGTGTGTGGTATCTTCTTAAGGTACTGTCATACCATCATAGGGTAAATTCATTGGAGGGGGTTTTGTTTGTATATATGTATATATTTTGGAGGTAAATTTCCATCTGACTTAAAGGATCTTTAATGTTAATTCCTTCCTCGTCCCTGCACTCCCATTTCCTACCTGGTTAATACTTCTTGTTTTATTATTCATCTTTCCATATTTATAATGCTATATTCTTCCCATCAAGTCTCGGGAATCTTTAAAGAAGGGGAAGAGGCAGAAATCTTCAAGGCAACTATTTTCAAAGAACATGGCAATCGTACATACGAACTCACAGCAATTGCGATAGGATGCACAAAACCTACCCCAACTTAAGTCCCCGCATGGAAACAAGGACATAGACATGATGTTCCACCCCTAGTTGAAGATTTATTGGAATCTGTAGTTTCTGGACCAGGGATAATCAGTTTTCTTTAATGGTGAAATCCTGGTACAAATGCACTCAAGATCAGACCCAACAACTAAAAATCATTGGACAACTCAAACTATACTCCTTTTCTATCAAAGTTTGTCTAAGAATCTTGACTTTATTCGAAGACTTGTTAAATTTAAAAGCCTTGCATATGTATAAACTATTTTTAATAATATTTTATATATATATATATATAACATTTATGCTAAACTGAGTAATTATAATTCTGACTGTATTACCTTAACAATAAAATTTACATAGAGAAGAACATTGCTACACATTCACTTGAAAGACTTAAGTCCTCTTTAAGGCTTAATCAAAAGTAGAACTTGAAGAAATAAATATTATTGCAGCAATTCAAGCATTTCCCTAATCAAACACATATCCATTTATTGATACAACTTAAATACGTCCTGCAGAGTAAGTTGTAAGATACTATTTTATTTTCATGAAAAGAATAGGTTTGCAATTATAATGTAAAAGTTCAAATCTAAATCAACATGCATGTGTACAACATATATGCAGCAAGATATTCATTCATTCAATCATTTATTCTTTATTAGTATTATTAATCATATGCTATGTATGACTACTCTGACCTAGGATACAAGAGTAAGAACTAGATCTTTGTGATATATAAAAATCCATTGGTGAAGCAAAGGTGTGCTAACAAAGAACACTGCTTCAAAAATCTCATGATTTCATGGGGCAGGTGGTAATGTAGCAAGTCTGGGAGGTTCACTCTTGGAGAACTGTATCTGCAAAGGAAATACAAATTATACACGGGGGAGGAGGAGTTTCACTAAGGAAGAGTACAAGTAAATTTCAGGGCAAGAAGATGCCAGTCCTCAAGTGTTCCTCAGCACACATTGAAATCTGTACTTAAAAGTGAGTTTCCCAATGGATGAATCTGGAGGATATCATTCTGAGTGAGGTAACCCAATCACAAAAGAATACACATTGTATGATTCACTAATAAGTGGGTAATATCCCAGAAGCTCAGAATACCAAAGATACAATCCACAAATCACAAAAAACTCAAGAAGAAGGGAGACCAAAGTGTGGATACTCGTTTCCTTCTTAGAAGGGGGAACAAAATACCTATGGAAGGAGTTGCAGAGACAAAGTGTGGAGCAGAGACTGAAAAAAGGACAATCCAGAGATTGCCCCACCTGGGGATCCTTTCTATATACAATCACCAAACCCAGACACTATTGTGCATGCCAGCAAGTGCTGGGTGACAGGAGCCTGATGTAGCTGTCTCCTGAGAGGCTTTGACAGTACAGAACTAATACAGAAGTAGAGGCTCACATCCATCCATTGGACAAAGCACAGGGTCCCCAATGAAGGATCTAGAGAAAGGACTCAAGGAGCTGAAGGATTTGAAGCCCCTTAGGATGAACAACAGTATGAACTAACTAGTACCCTCAGAGCTCCCAGAGACTAAACCACCAAAGAGTACACATGGTGGGACTCAAGGCTCCAGCAGCATATGTAGCAGAGGATGGCCTAGTCAGTCATTCATGGGAGGAGAGGACCTTGGTTCTGTGAAGGCTCTGTGCCCCAGTGCAGGAGAATACCAGGGCCAAGAAGCAGGATGGGTTGGTGAGCAGGGGGAGGGAGGAGGGGAAAGAATTTTTTTTTCCAGAGGGGAAACCAGGAAAATGGAGAACATTAGAAATGTAAATGAAGAAAATACCTAATAAAAAAGAAAACAATAATAATGTTAAAAAATAATGAAAAAAAAGTGAGTTCCTCACACTGGGGGGGGGGTACATGTTTTATTGTGTTATTATTTTAATGCAATTAATCCTTATTGATGGAAATTACTCATACCTTATTTTTGAGGATTTTTAAAAGTCTGAAACAAATATGATATATATATATGCATCATATATATATATATATATATATATATATATATATAACAAAATAAATGAATATCTCCCTTCCATTTTGCCAAATTTCCCATAATTGATTCCAGGTAAGTCTCCATTCCTCCACTAAAATGTAAGAGTATCCATATGTTCTGTGCAAAATGTTACATTAATCATTTGGAGAGAATTTTCTTTTTTTGTATTTTATTTGAACATATGAAAAGAATGATATGCTTTGAACTGCAGAAGGCTCTTTCTTTCTGTCAAATTAAGCAGGATTGCATGGTGATGCTGTACCATTTCTCTGACCTTTATGTCTTCTTGTTATTTATATGTTGATTTCTACACTGATTACTAACTTTAATTATGGCATCTGCAGACTCTTAAAATGTCTGTGCTTGTTGTCCAACAACTGCAGGAAAAAAATGCTGTAAATGACACAGAATCAGAAATGTAATCACAAAATTATCTGTTTCATGTAAACAACCCAAACTATGGTTTGTCTACTTACATACATACATACATACACACTTTATGTTTATGCAGTGGAACTATGCCCATAAACTCACTTATGAAATATCATATTACACAAGACTTTGCTCCATTTTAATGAATTCCCTATGTCTATTGCTTATTTTAAAATCAAGATCCCATTAGGAATGATATCCTGTATAGAGACTGTCACATCCTTTTCTTTCAATCTCACTATACTAAAGTATTTATTTTATTTTATTAGGTCTTTCTTTGTAGCCATGAGGGGGTTTTGTTACCTTTCCCCATTCGTTGGATCCATCCACTTGCTAGAATTTTCAATTTTGTTTTGTTTTGTTTTGTTTTGTTTTCATTCTAGCAAATGTTGACTCTTTGTAAGTAAATTGCCAACATGGAATGCTGAATTCCTACTGGTGATCTCAGAAGGAAACTAAAGCCCTGTTCACTCAACCTGATTTAAACACTGTCCTTACTCAGATTTTTTATAAAACAGAAATCTTTGGCACTATGTTCAAGTGGACCACATCCTAACTGATATAATTAGTAGTTAAAGAGATATTTCAATCAAATGTTCAGTTTAGTTCACTCACTATAGATAACAGGATATGTGATACTGGGCTTATGGATATGTAATAAGCCCAATATGTAATTGAATGAATGGGTAAAGGAAATGTGGTGTGTGTGTGTGTGTGTGTGTGTGTGTGTGTGTGGTGACATGCCTAGATAAACCTGGGGGTATTATAGGTTAAATGAACAAATCTGGGCACATAGACTCATATACTGCACAATCTTGCTTGTATGAGGAATGTATAGATTGAAACTCACAGAAAAGAGAGCATGAAAAAGGCCATGATGTGGGAACGATTAGGAAACTGTTGTCCAGATGCTACAAAATTTCTGTGGGACAGCTGAAATATGCATCGGATATCTTTTTGTACAACATGTTGACTACAGTGAATGTACATACTTGAAAATGTTGGAAGCAGATTTTATGTGTACTTACTACAAAAATAAATATCTGAGACTTGTTTAATGATTCCACAATATACATCTTTTCAAAATTTCATGTTATACATTAGAATATGTATACATTTTATTTGTTTCTTTTAATCTAGTATTTTAAGAACACTTGTTCTACCCTTTCCTACTACTTCCAGACTACTTCTCTGATTTCCCTTCTTGACTCAAACCTTTCTGAAGGCTCCAAGGATCAAGTATATACCCTTCTATGTGGCCAATAAATGCATGTCTCCCTGCTTACAGGATATGGTTGTTCTCAAAGTGGCTTATGTGTGAAGTCTAATTTAGTAAGCCTTTGGTAAAATCCTGAATTGTAGACGGCATGTATATAATGCAATACAAATATACATTGCCTCTGTTCTGAAAATGTTTAAAGTCTAGTTTAGGGTTTATAAAAAAGGATACATTACCTAAAGGCCATAAAAAGGAAGCCCTTTTTTGCCCTGTGAATGATTATAATTTTCTTCTTAAATTAAACAATACAAATACTCCCAAAATAGTATATCCCAAAGAAATTAAGTGAAGTATAAAACTCACAATCCATTCAAAGTTGTACTTTTCTTTAATAAACTACAGAATTTGATGAAGTAGCAATCTAAACAAAAACATGAGGTATCTAGAACCATTAATCTACTTTTAAAATACTTGTATTTCTCTCCTGTCTTTGGTTTGTAGGGGAGGGGAAGGATCCAAAACTAAAAATCACCTATAAGTCCTATATGATTGTACAGACTCTTCCATTAAAGACAACCAAAACTTCTTAATTGCTCAATCATATTAACACTCTGGACAGAGTACGGAATATAGATTACCAGTAGAGGTTTGGTAATTAGAAAACAGATGAACTTGTTATGTTATTAGTAGGTATAGGATGGGAGCATTCAGCTAAAGACTCCCTCGTTTTTCTTCATATATGAAAAAAGATCTCAATACATTTTTTCTAGAATTGGGGGAAGGATTAAAAGCATGCATCGAGCTAATAACTTCATGCATTCTATGTCTTCTAACTACCAGGAAAATGTTCTTGAACTGCAATAAGCCAATCACTTAAGCAAGCACAATATAAAACAGTAGTCCCAATGACAGTTAAATATAATTTTTGCTTAAAAAGAGATAGGCTATTTAAATATTTTCAATATTTAATTTTTAAAAATTGAAATAATATTTCAAAATATTGAAACAATAGGTGCCCTTCTCCTTGGAAGAAGCATTATAAGGTCTCAATTGATTATTTGAAACCACAGAGAGTCACAAGCTTCAATACTCTGAAGTATCATAATAATCAGTCAAATAACATGGCTACTCACAGGCCACTATTGTATGCTAGAATATAATTTGGACAATAGACAATCCATAAGCAAAAGGAGAGATATTTGAGTTACTCGGAATGGTCTGGAAACCATGAAGTGTTCATTTCTTGTATTATTTTTGATCCACCTTTGACCATATGCAACATAAACCATACAAGGAAAACTTACAGAGACAAGGCAGGTGTAGTATATGTATAGCACTACACACAAAAAAGTAAATATCTCAGGATTTTCAATCTTTTATGTGAATTTATTGATCTATTTTTAGTCAGTTTGTGCTGATATTTGATTTACTTAATGAGGCCCCTCTAGGACTCAAGAAGAATGCCTGGTTGATTTCATATCATTCATCATTTATAATAGCTATGGAAAGGCACAAAACAGTTCAGAAATTCAATCAATAATTACTCAAGGTGTGCTTAAAGCAATGGAAATATTTCAACAATTGTGGTTGATTAGTTAGAATTTACTATCTTGGGTGGTTTGCAGAAGGCATTGAGAGATTGTCAAGTCAAGGCTATCATTTTTGAAAAAGGAGATGATTTTAAAAGGCAAACTAGATTTTTAAAGTCATCACAAGTGAAAATACTAGGGAAAAGAAGTAGAGAGGTGACTCACTGATTAAGAGCACTTGCTGCCTTCTAAAGGACACGAGCTAGATTCTCAGCATCCACATCTCCAGAGAATCCAATACCCTCTCTGCTTTCTACCAGCGCAGAGAAACACATATTTAAAAAAATATAAAAGTCGATCCTTGTAAAAATATATTTCAGTGCTTCCAACCCTCGTTACTTCATTTTGTTACCTGCATATCCACTTCCCCTCTGACACAGACACATGTTCCCATTTCTTTCTGTCTTGATATCGAAGCCATGCAGATAGGTAGCTACCAGATCCAAAGGCAATTAACTACCAGTTTGAACCTGTCCTCTAGAACTATGAGATTTCAGCAGCCTACTTTGTATTTCTGAGCCTCATATTTTTGAATAATATAGATATATAGGCATATGAAGTACTTTTAATGATGACAGTGTTTAAGACTTCTGGAAGATGTACTTTTTTAAAGAAAAAAAAAAAAGCTAAGGAGACTGAGATACACATGCTTTGACCATATGTAGACTTATTCCTAAAGGAATGCATGGCCTCAATTTAGAATCATTACATGCTATAGAAGCATCAGTCAGTGCCCTGGCCATTTAAATCAATCCACATGTGGATAAGTGGTCTACATCTCAGGCAGGACTGACTGACTTAGACTCAAAGACCTTCAGGAATATAGCATTTGCTTGTACTGAAATGTTAAGAGACACAATTTGAAATTAGAGCTAGCAAACAGATTTTAGATTTTGATGTTTGAAATTGAAATTAATTGTGACTGAAAATATCAAAAGAAATGGTTTTGTTATTCATCTATTATTTGAATAACTTTTAGAAAAATTCTATAAAATGTTTTATGACTATAAGGTCAAGATTAAAGTTGTCAATCACAGAATAATGTGTCCTTTGAGTCACTGCGTGAGCTATGATTTTTCCAGAGAACATTAGGTTCTAAGGGAGTTAATGTGCCCCCCAAAACTATCGCTGCATAACTCATTTAAAATAAGTAAATAAATCATTGTAAAATTAAGCATCTTAACTGCTACTTTACATATTATTTTCACTCCCTTCCCTTCCTCTTTCCCTCCCTCCTCCTGCATTCCTTCCTTTGTTTTAATTTCTTTTCTCCTCCATCCTTCCCTCTTTTCTTTCTTTCTCTCTCTCTTTCTTTCTTTCTTTCTTTCTTTCTTTCTTTCTTTCTTTCTTTCTTTCTTTCTTTCTTTCTTTCTTTCTTTCTTCCTTTCTTTCTTCCTTTCCTTCCAGGGCTCTCAATTTTTATCTCAAGAAGACTGTGAACTCACTACCCCACAAAACATACATACACACACACACACACACACACACACACACACACACACACTCAGCTTCCTGCATGATAGGATTACAGACCTGCAAACAGATTCAATATTTCTTTGCTGTCTATATTTAATGAGAGCTGGAAGAGTGGAAACAGAAAAAAAAAAAAGAATCAAATTGGTGATTTATTTTCTCAGGGAAGCCCTTAAGCAATGTATAAATAATCAACTCCAAAGAGGCACTAAATGAGCTTTGTTAGTTTCTGACACAAGAGCTTAAGTAATATTTAATTTTTATAAGGAAAAAAATAACTTTTATTAATTCTAGCCACTTTTGTAAGAGCTGTCTTTCATAAAAGTCATTACCAAGAGACTTAATGAAAACACACATCCGTAAGTTTGGCTTGAGGATTCAAAGGAAGTTCTTCATAAAGATAATATTATTCAGTAAATAATTTTAAGCTAGAAAAATACAGAATGATACACATTGTCTCTCCCCCTCCTTCTCTCTCCTCAGACTAAACTTGCAGAGCAAAATACCATCCTTGACTACAATGAATACAATAAAGATTTAGCTCCTCAGCCTGCCTTCATCCTCAGAATCAACAGAATGTGTACTGCCACTCAGTTCTTTACTAGACTTATTTACTGATGGAAGACATCTGTATTTTCTAGGTTATATAGCTGCTAAAGAAATTTCTAGATGGTTATCAAGCAATCTCTTATTCAGAATCTTTTTAGATAAAAATACCTGAGTGTATTCTCACATACCCAAACGCACCTCCAAACTGAACTGATAAATAAAAAAGGACACATTTCCTTATGTAAGTGTGGTCATGATGATGCAGCTCATTAAGATGGGACTATTCCAGAGAAACACTCTTCTAAAGAAACAATCACTTCTGATTAGTGTAACCATATAGATAGTTTCATTCAATTATCTGAATACAATATTCTAGATAATTGAAAACAGTATATACACATACACACACACACATACATACATGCACACACACACAGACATTCATTTAAAGCAGGGGATTAATATGTGGCCCGGAATTCCCTATTCAAACCAGACAAATTAACCTCAAAGTTGCAGAGATCTACTTGACTCTTCCTCTGAGTACTGGAATTAAAGGCACATGCCTCCATGCCCTCTCTGAAACCGCTGCAGTTTTACATATATTTATATTGAATCTAAACTTGTCATAGCATTTGTATATGAATTCATTTTTCTTGTAGAATTCCAAAGATGAATTCACCAATTGTTACTCAGAGGACAATTAATGATATTTGCATTCATATATTCACACTATTATACAACAAGTTGACCAAATAAGCCTCTTTTCATTTGCCTAATTAATATACATTATACTAACAAGATAAAGAAATATGGTGATGTTAACTTCTTGACTACTTGTAAGATTTCAACTCTCCATCCTTATTGGATGCTGACCGTCACATAACTGATGCCATCAATGTCAGTTTTCTACCTACAGCCAAATCTAACAAGATGGTCATGTCTAAGGATATTTAGGACTGTAGGAAAAGCAGATACTAACTTAGAAAGATGCGCAAGGGATAAGTACAAGCAACTGAAGATCAATGTGTCTGGATAATTGCGCCCAATAGTATCTAGATTGAACTAAAGCAATCATACAAGTGAAGTTCCCAATAATTTGGAAGACTGGTATTTTGTGTAATCTGGTTTTTGTCAGTACATGTGATCCTAAGTTAATTACAACAATCTGATGGCATAAAAGATGAAAATAACTTAGTAATAATTAAAATACTATAGAATGAACATAAGACTGCATAGTTTTAACTTCCAATTTACATTTCCAATTTTTCTACCTTAAGACTCTCATATAACCATGATGTAAAAATAGAAACAACTCCCCCAAGGTAAGTCTGATAACAAACAAGGAAAAAGTTCAGATTTGTAATGATGGAATGGATGGGTTAAAATAAAAACATTTGACACATTTCTTGGGTTTGATTTTAAAACTGTATTGCTAGATTTGAAAACATTGATTATTTATATATCAAACGCATTGCGTTATTAAGGAATGATTTATTGGTGATTTAAAATTGTAGTATATTTTCTAAATTAAATTGAAAAAATAAATCAAACAATGCCAAAATTATACTATTTTTTAAAGCTATGGACCCTGTGTCTCCTAGAAAGGAAAACCATATTGGATGCCTTTAAAGAAACATAAAACAATCTATATAAGATATAATGCACACACCTTAAACTGGCATAAACTAATAGTAGTTAAATGATCATGTATCACAGACTCAATTTCTCTAAAATGCCAGTAATAATTGAATAATCTGGTCATCATTAACATCTATACACTCACAGGACAGATCAATGTGTTATTATAGTGTGTTACATTTAGATACTATACAATCATAAACAGGGGCTTTTGTACCCAAAGACTAAACAAACAAACAAGAGCTACCTACCTAC